>JAJIBD010032863.1:0-87210 GCA_021461705.1 Cryptotis parvus | reverse complement strand
TTACATGTTTACTTTTCATGCTCTCTATCTTGCCAACTCATCCAGCAGATCTAGAATTTATCAAACCCCATAATAATTTAAGCCAATTCCTTACAATGAGCTATTCTGTGTTAATGTGTATATACACTGCATGTGTAACACATTGCATGTATATACGTATGTGGTTTATGTGTGTGTTTAGACATACACACATTCATATGCATACCTGGCACTGGTTCTCTGAAAAATCCTAATATGAATAAAATTCATAGTCACTGCTCACCTGTCTAAAATTAGCAGTAAGAAGCTAGAGACGTCGTAGAGCAGGTGTGCTGCTTGCCTTGCTTGTGGCCGACCCAGGTTCAATCCCCCAACATCCCATATGATCTCTGGGCACTGCCAAGAGCGATTCCTGAGTACAGAGCCAGGAGTAATGGCAGAGCATTGCTGGGCGTGGCCTAAAACAAACAACAAACTAAACTTCGCAATAAACCAGTATCCTAAGTCTCTCAGAGAAACTACAGAAGATTTATCTCATCTGGCAATGTTTCTATTCTAGGTCACAACATCAGATCATTGATCCTTGCAGCCTCAGAAATCCTCTGCTTCAAGATAAAAGCAGTGAGAAGAGGAAGAGAGAGACCTTTCACTGTGTTCCTAGAAATAACCACATGTTCTTTTTTGGAACAAACTCAGAAAAGGATGGCTTAAGCAGATTATGAATTATTGCTTCCATTTTAGTTGTTTTATTTCCTCTTTGAAAATATCTGAAATTGTCAGATTGATTCTTTGCTTTGTTTCCAATGCTATTCTTCACCTCTACATCATTTAAAATTCTGATACTTTTCCTCTACATTCCAGAAGAAATTTTAACATTTGTTCTCCACTTCAGTGTTTCGTGTGTGTGTGTGTGTGTGTGCATGTGTGTGTTTGTCCAGCCTACCATTTACTGCATTCAGTGCAGAGAGCAATTCAATGGATGCATTTTAATTTCGTTTGCAATTGCTCCTTAACTTAAACATTGCCCTCCTTTCTTGCTTATTTCCTCTGAAAGAGGATTTAATACATGCTGATTAAAAAAGCCTTCTGTTGACTTATTCAGTAAAGGAGATATTCATCTGGACTCAATGTTTACTAAAATTCAAGTGTGGCCTGACCTTGGCCATAAACTCCCCAGGAACACTAACTGGATTTTATTCTTAAATATGCAGCTGAAAAGGAGTCACTCCATTCAGCTTAGGGACCATTTTTCACATCTATAAAATGTTTATCTGCTGGTATTAAGCTAAAAATTTAATCAAATTACTTCCAGTACCAAAATTTTTTTGACTTTGTGAATAAATAAAGCACATGTTTAAAACTTCACCTCCAAATGCATTACTATCAAGATTTGGGGACCGGGAGTACAGCTGGAAAGGCATTTGCCAGTGTTCCACCCCCAACACCCCATGTGGTCCTCTAAACAACCCCTGGAGTAAGTCCAGAATACAGCCAGTATAACCCCCCACCACCACCACCAAGAACAGAAAGATGTTAGAGTCTCTGACTCTAGTCGAGTGGTAAATGGGGAAGCTGGGGTAGGTGTGGGTGGGAAGCTGTTAAACATCTCATGACACAACAATATTTTTCTCTTTATACAATTGTGAACAGATGTAAACAAATAAATCTGGATGAAGTTGTCTCAAAAAGCAGAAGCCAGGCCTTGTATTTGTCCTTCTCTATCTTGCAAAGTATCCCACCCACACAGCAGAGCTTGGCAAGCTACCCATGTCGTATTTGATATGCCAAAACCCAGTAACAATTATAGACCTCATTCCCATGATCTGAATGAATTTGATTTGAGGCTCTTGTGTTCCTGGAGGCGAGCAGATGCCCTTGGGCTACACTAGCATGTGACAGGACATATGGTGATGTTACTGGATGCAAATAGATGAATAAAGGGAAGACAAGTGATACAAGTGATCTTGCAAAAGATGAGAGGGACGCAACCAAACAAAACCCCTCCTTCACAGAAGTCACATTATAGTAGATAAACCTTAATGACTGGCTAAATTAAATAAATAAATAAATTATCAGGTGGAACTATGCTATGAAGAACAAGACGCAGGGAGAAAGTGGTGGGAAGTGGTACAGAAGCTTAAAGATTTAAGAAAGGCCAGTTTTCCTTCAACCCTTCCACCCTGACAACCCGCCTCTATGACAGGTGCTCTCTCTCTCTCTCTCTCTCTCTCTCTCTCTCTCTCTCTCTCTCTCTCTCTTTTTGTACATCTGGTTTGCAACACAGACACTGAAAGATTATCATGCATATCCCTTGACCTACCCTTTATACTCAGTTCTAGTCTAGCATTACTAGCATTACTATTTCCAACTATTAGTGTCAAACTGGTCCCTTCTCTACCTTTCCTACATTCTTCCCCCACACAAATGCAGTAGGATCCAATCATGGTCCCTGTTTTCCTGACCTTGGATATTAGTCTCATACTAACTTTTTTCTTTAAACCCACAAATATATGCAGTCTCCTTCTGACTCATTTTGCTAAGCGTGATACTCTCCATGTCCATCCATTTATATGCAAATTTCATGCATTGTCTACTTCTTTACAAGCACAATTATGTAGTGCTATTTCTTCACATTTTGTCCACAGAACTATTGCATTTTTCAATTATTTAAGTGATAATTTTGACAAAGAATAAATTTAACCTCTAGCAAATTAGACTTTCACCTTTTGTACCATGAGTTCCTGCATTTAGTGCTCCCCATTTAGAGACAACTGCCATTATTATAATGCCACTAGCATTATCCATTTCGTGCCAACACTTGGAGATTACAGACCCATGATTTCAGTCACTTCTGCACTTTTGTTGTCAGTGGAAACTGCCTCATCACTTCTCTTTCCCTCTAGATAGACATGAACATCAAATGCAGCTCTTCTAAATGCATGGTTGATTTTTAACTAGTATTTTATAACTTTCCTAAAATTAAGTAGTATGTAACTAGAGCCTATAGCACCAAAAAATAGCACAAAATCAAGGAAAATAAGAAAATGGGGGAAAGAACCAATGGTTTGAACAAATAGTTGATACTGTGGTCCACTTTGCAGCTCAACTTAAGCAACGCGTTGAATAGCTAATTCCCAGGGAGCCTCTGATGCTTGTTCTCTAATGGGAAATTATATGGTGAGTGAGCGTCTTCCTGGAGTGAACCTGAATAACAGATGGTTTGGACATCGACAGTTACATGCTGTGTGTGCAACAGAAACTTCCTACCTAAGCAGAAGCTAAACTCAGTAGCTTAATAATACCCATTAAGTCCAGAGCATATAATGGGTGTGGATTGAATTCCACCATGTCTCTTCCTATTTTCAAGTATGAAATCTGTTGTAAACTCTTCACTCTAAAATTCATAGAAAAAATAAATAAAATTCATAGAAAATGTTCTATACCTCAATGCAAAACTGAGGGAGAAACTTTCAGAGGCTCTTATTTAAATGTAAGGTGTGGTAATACCGTCTGTGTCCTAATATAAAAGTTCATTTTCTCTTGTGCCTGTCAAGGAGGCAGGCTGGGAAGTGGGAGAAATCTGGGGACTCCAGTGCAGGGAAGTGGGCAGTGGTGGTGAGGTTGGTACTGGAGGAGGCAAAACTCAATTATGAATAACTTTGTAAGTCACAGTGTCTTAATTTAAAAAGTTAGATTTTTTTAGTCAGTTTTCTCTTGAAAAATAATTGAAAATATATCACCTCTTCTGGAACCGAGAGTTCAAGTACAATTTCCAACATACTATTTGAGGGTTTTGTTGTGGATTTAAAGGAGCTTGTGCTCCATACCCAAGCCCCAACAAATCCCTGCTACTCAGTATAGTTAAAAGATGAGGTTTTGAAGGAAATGATCAGGATTAGATCTGGGCTTGAGGGTGGCCGTGTCATTAGAGTCCAAATAAAAGGGAGAGACTAGACTCTCAACACTCTCTGCCTGTGCCTTCAAAGACAAGGAAGGTCGAGTGAAAGCATGGCATGAAACGTCTGCCAGTTAGGGTCTCTCCAGGAACTCAAGCACCTGTCACTTTGACCTTGGGCTTCCCTTCTTTAGACAGTGGAGAAGTGAATTCTTATGGCTTAGTTATCCAGTATATGGTATTTGTCTCAATGCAAGCTAAGATGGGCATAGTTTTATCTCCCTTTCACTTCCATTTTTTTCCTATTAATTTCAAACAAGAAAGCACTCAGAGCTAAGTAGTTTGAGTTTGTTGCTTTGGGTTCACACCAGGTGGTACTCAGAGCTTATTCCCGGCTCTACACTCATGGATCACTCTAGCAGCCTCTGGGGACCATGTGGGATACCACAGATGCTAACCCAGGTCAGCTGCTTGCAAGGCAACGCCCTGCTGTCTGTACTCACACCACTCAGGCCCTGAGAGTAAAGTAGTTTAAACAGGGATTCTAGCCAATGTGTGTTCATTTATCACTAGCTATGTAATAGTGACAAGCTCTTTGATATCTGGGCCTTCGTTTCCTCAATTATGTTGTGTACAATATCACCTTTGTAGGACTTTGGTAGGCATGAAATTAGCAAGCATGTTGCAGTGTATACTGCATTTGTCATGTGAAGATCCCCAACAAGCATTCTGTTGCTGTCTGTTCTGTTACTAGTCTGAGATTCTCCAAGCACCACCTGCATAGAGCTGGTGGAAAGGACATTAGAAATAGAGGAAAACTTTAGATAAATGAGAAAAAAATCAGAGAGAATCTATTCCAAGATGCTCTCTTAGGGGCCAGAGCCTAAGGCCCTTGTTGTGTATGTGGTCGGGCAGAGTCCATCCCAGGAATCCTCTTGGTGGCCCAAGCACAGTCAGGGATGACCCCTGAGTGTAGAGCCAGAAGTAAATAAGTCCTGAGTACATCCGGGTGTGGCAAAGAACCAAGTAAATAAATAAATAAGTAAATTAAAAAAAAACCTTGGACCAGAGGTACTGATAACCAATGCAAAAAAACAATCCTAAGGAAAATCTTTTGTACCTTTGGGCAGGAACCACCATCTCCCAGGAAAACCCCAAAATGGCCCACACAAAAAGAAAAAGAAAGAGGGATGCCTGCTATATGTTCTCTAGACCTTTTAGAAAGCACGAAGTTGTCCCTTTGACCACATACATGCAGATCTACAAGACCTATAACAGCATTTGGTATTGTAGATGTAAGTAAATACTCAGAAACAAATGTTCCCGTAAACAGGAGAGTCTAGGAGAGTCTACTGTGTTCCCAAGAATGCTGTTGGCATTGCCATACGCAAAGAATAACATTCTCGCCAAGAGATAGGTTGTTCTCATTGAGCATAGTAAACCCTACAAGAGTCAGAACATTTTCCTAAAATGAGGTAAGGAAAATGATCAGAAAAAGAAGGAAGCCAAAGAGAGAGGGGTCTTGGTGCAGCTAAAGCCGGCCTGCTGCGCCTGAGACAGCTCACTCTGTGAGAGCCAATGGAAAAGAATGTGAGCTTCTGTATGTAGCCCGTTCCTAGGAACTCATGACCCTAGAGGTGTTTCTTTTTTTTTTCCTTTTTTTATTATACTACCGTGAGATATACAATTAAAAAGATGTTCGTAATTGGGTTTCAATCATACATTTTTCCAGCACCTGACCCTCCACCAGTGCCCTATTTCTACCACCAGTGTCCCCATATTCTCTCCCCTCTCCACCAGCCTGCCTCTCTCTATAGCAAGCACTGTTCCTCTTCTCTTTCTCTCCCTCCCTCCTTCCTCTCCCTCCCTCCCTCTCTCTCTCTCTTTCTCTCTCTCTCTCTCACACACACACACACATTGTGGCTTGCCCTACAAACATTTAGGTATTATCATGTAAATACCTTTGTGTACATTCAATTTTCAGTTCTAGTGTGGAAGTAACATTTCCCACACTTAGTAGAGCACTAGTATGTATTTATATACCACTAATGAATGCAGTCATTCTATATCTATCCTTTACCTTCTGACTAATTTCACTAAACATGATAGTCTCCATGTCCATCCATTTGCAGGTAAATTTCATAACTTCGTCTTTTCTTACAGCTGCATAGTATTCCATTGTGTAGATGTACCACAAGTTTCTTTAGCCAGTCCTCTGTTCTCATTAAGTTTGTTTCCAGATGAGATATGTTTCTTTAAATTAAAAAACTTCTTGACTATGAAACTGATTCTCTTCAGTATAACTGTCATGTCCTTTCCCAAAAAAAAAAAAAAAACTTCTTCAAAGTAAATTTTGAGTTAAAAAAAAATAATCCTTTAGTATATAAAACAAAGCATAGTCTAGAAATAATATTTCTGATCAAACGCTTGAGCAATTTTTTCGTAAACTTTAATGGAATTATCTTCTCCTCCCACCCCGGGAATATGCTTGACACTGTCAGAAAGAACCTAGCAGCCATGCACTTCTGGGTGCAAAATAAAGATCCAGGTTTCTCTCAGTGTAATCTTCTCTCAGTGTAATCCTCAGCCAAAGAACTTGCCAACAAAATGAGCAAACAACCTACTAAAGAGGAAAGTTTATTTTCAAATAATGCATCTAATAAAGGATCAATATCCAAATTATGTAAATACATAAAAATCAAAAAACAAGTTGATTTTAAAACGGGCAGAATAGTTGAATAAACATTTCCCCCAAAAAAATTGCAGACATCCAACATAAAAAGATGCTCAAAATCACTACTAAAGAAAACAAATTAAATTAAATTAAAGAAAACAAAACAAAACAAATTAAAACCACAAAGAGATCTCACCTAACATCAATTAGGATAACCACAATCAAAAGAGAAAAATTGGGTGCTAAAGGAGCAGGAGGCATCTTTGCCTGACCCCTAGAACCTCAGGACATACAACACCATGAAAACTTGAGTTCCCAATACACACCTTAATCACCCACAGTAAATGGATATGAGGGAATAACTGTTAGAATAGCTTCACTGACTATAATTTGTAAAAGACTTTGTTCTTGTAAAAGCCATAATTAAGAGCCAGTGTTTTAATTTAATATTTAAGAGATCTGTGGGGAGTGCAAATTTTTATTATAGTAACATATAACTCCAATAAAAAATATTATTTTATTACATTAAAGAGTATGACATTCATTTGCCAAAGTTGCATAACTTAATAAAGATATTGCCTTCCTTGGATTTGTACTTTATAATTTAGTATGCCAGACTGTGGGTTGGTATAGTAACTGGAAAAACAAAATCATGGCCAAAATTTTTGCAGTACTTAAACCTTACAAGAGAGAAGCTGTTTGCGTCTTTTAATATTTCACATTTGCCTAACCTATAAATGGCATGTGTCACAATCATGGTTCTCAAATTGCTAAAGCATGGTAAGTCTTGTTATTTGAATATAATTATTTTTGAAGGCACAGTGACCATAAGCATGTCTTTTTACATGAAAAACTACGCCATTCAAAATCCTCAACTAATATTCAAATAATGGTCTTGACCTGAAGTATAGATCAAGACAATCCCAGCTCAGTGAAGTTTCTAATACTACAGTGAGACTGCAGATGTTTGGAGCAGCGAAAAAAAAAAAAGAAATGATGGAGGTAGGGGAGAAGAATTGACCTACAGTAACCACAAAGTAAAATGCTTGCGGCTTTTATTTATGGGAGATCCTTTTGGATGCCAAAGGCAGTTTTAATCCGGAAAACAATCAAGTAAATGTATTCTGTCTCACATTTTGTTGTAGACAGTAGTCAAGCATAAATAATATCTTTTTGTCCTTAGAATTGTTGAAAAAAAATACACAGCATTTTTGTTAGAAGGTAATTGGCTCTTGCCTTTATTTGCGATGCATGATGTGATAAATTTCTAGGTTCCTGTAAAAACAATCAGTTTTAACATATGCGCATAACTGACTATAATTTGTGAAAGACTTTGCTCTTGTAAAAGTAATAATTATATAAAAAGCCATAATGCATAAGTCACAGACATATTATGCCCATTTAGAAACTAGCATTTGCTACTTAAAGCAATATTTAGCTTAAGACTTCTTAAGAAATGTGTAAAGCAAATTAAATCCAATAACTTTTATGATTATTTTGTAGCCAAAGATAGTTGAAATTGAATTAGTCATTTGCAACTGAAATAATCTTTTAGCATCACAAAAAAATTGCTAAATATTGATAGCTAATAAAAGTTGCCTTGTATGCCTTCATATATTCTATTCTAAAAATGATGCAATCGCCTGATAATTAAACTTCTAAACAAACTTTTATCATATATGATTTTTTATTTATTCTTGCTCTAAGATAAAATCATATACGTTTTCATTTTTCCTGTAGTTACACATTTTACTTAAATAGATGGTAATTTATGAGTTTCATTCATTAAAATATAATTGCACAGCAAGCAAATGCTTTAGAGAATGCTAAACTAGAATAAAGTACTTATAGATTAGACTCAGACTAGTAAGCATCTTATCCTAGTTAATATTAAAAATGGCATAGCATGAATTAAGAAAATCCTTTCTCGTTAATAAAATTTTTGTCTTGGAACTGGAGAAATCATACAGGTATTAAGGTGCTTGCTTTGCCCTAATGCAAACCCCTGTTCAACTTTTGGCACCGTATATGTTTACAAGAACCTCCAGGAGTAAATCCTGAGCACAGTTGGATACAGAAAAAAAAAAGCCCGTTTAGTTAAAATAAAAACAAAGAAATCAAGAAATAAAAATAAAACATGATGTGGAGAAATGAGACCCCTGATACCCTACTGATGAGAATGTGAACTGGAGCAGCCATAATGAAATGATGGAGAACACGATGGAGTTTCCTACAAAGTGGGAAAATTGAGGAGCAGGGAGATATTATAGTGGTTAGGGCGCATCCCTGGCATGAGCCACGCCAACGTTCAATCCCCAGCACTCACACAAACAACGCTGAGTGTGACTCTGGAGGTGCCCAACCCTGCTAGGGGGCTGGGATCCTCCCTCACCCTCCAGGACCTTTGCAGCACTGAATCTCCAGCTCTTGCATTGAACAGCCTGCCTGGATCCTGGAGCAACGCCAATAGGGCCTCCAGTCTCATGGGCCTCCCCAGAAATTAAAAGTAAAGCCTCTGTGTGACTTAACTATCCCACATTTGGGAACTTATCTGAAAAAATACCAAAAGCACTAATTTGTAAAAACAGTTGCCTCCCTGGATGTTTGCAGCTGTTGTGTTCTGAGCTTGTTTACAACAGCCAGGTCTAAGGTTGCTTCCATCTCTTGTGGGGAAAACCGCCTATCAAAGAACAAAAGGATTTTTAAAAAATGTGGCATGCAGCTACAGTGGAATACTAGTCAGTCAGAAAAATGGAATGAGATCTTTTATTTTTTGACAATGTGAATGAGCCTTGATGCTATCATGCTAAAAAGAAAAAAGTCAGATAGCAAACACTAAACAGCATTTAATTTAGCCTTCTTCAAAAATAAACAAGAGCCGGGGTGTAGCTCAGCAGTAGGGCACTTGTCATACTGCTGTAGGACCTGCTATACACCTGTAGTGCAAGACAAGTGCCCTGTGAGGCCCTGGGTGAGACCCCAGCACTGAAAATAAAGAAAAAGGAAAAGAAAATAGGAAACTTCTACTCTGGGAACCAAACATCACTGAACAGGGCACCAAAGGTCAGGCCCAGCACCACTAACCCAATATCACAGGAGTAAACCCTGGGCTCAGATTACAGGTGTGGAAGCCCTCTCCAAAAAATACAAAACTCAAAATCGATAGAGGGCCAGAGAGACCTCGCCGTGAGGCTAAGCACATGCTTTGCAAGCAGGAGGCCCAGATTCTATCCCCAGCACCACATAGATCTCCAAAACTGCTAACAGTGGTTCCATGTACAGAAACAGGAAAATCCCCCAGCAACACTGGGTATGGTCCAAAAAGAAAATCAAACACTTAAGAAGCAGATAAGACAATCAGGGTGAACAATAAGAGAAGAAAGGTATAAGTGGTATTCAAAACGAGTAGAGTAACGGATGAAAACAGACTAATGATGGCGGGCACACTGCAACACACTCAGGTTCTAGTTTAGTGTTGCACACCTGAGGTATGAATAAGTTGACAAAATGGTGTCATTACTTCTATTGACTAACTCAATCCCATGGATTACTTTTAAAAATAGTGTCTCCCTGGTTTCTCAGAGATTGAAAGCAGTAGCCATTTGGGGAAATAAATTTTAGAGGATTTATTTTGTTATTTTATATGATATAATTTTATGTGAAGTTTGACAATAATTTTTTGCCATAATACCTTCTTGTAGAATGTTTTCCAAAAGTAAGACTGGGCCCCTGGGATTAACCCAAAGCCACGGCAGAGCCTGGCAAGCTACCCGTGGTGTATTCGATATGCCAAAAACGTAACAATAATGGACCTCATTCCCAGTGGATGGAGACATTACTGGTGTCAGCTCAAGAAAAGCAATAGACAATAGGAAGACAAGTGATACAAGTGATTCTTCAGAATATATTAAAGTCTCACCTTTGCAGCAAAAGTAAAATAGAACTTTGAGGGACCAGAGATGTAACTCAGTCATAGGCCTTGCATATGAGGCCAAGATTTTTAACTCCAGCATCAACTCCCATCATGGGGCATAACCCTAGACTGGAATTGAAATCGGTAGAGTCACTATATGTGTGAATTCCAGCACACCACAACCAAGTATACAAACACTAAAACCAGGTATATACATTCACAACCATTTACTAACCCCTAGACTTCACAACAGTAACAAAAAGGGAAGGGGTAAGGGGATTATTTTTATTACAAATTAAATAGAAAATAAAACTTGGAACATGTATTTGAAAAACTAACAGAAAATAGTTTTGCTACAAATGACTTCTTATGTAAGAGAAAAGCTAGACCCTTCTCTGACTCACTTTGCTTAACAAGGCACCGCCCAGCTTTATTCAAGTTGTAGAAAAGACAAGATTTCATTTTTTCTTATACCTGAGTAGAATTCCACTTTTTATATACCAGGTTCTTCTTTATACACTCATCCATTGTTGGACACTTGAAGTATGGTCTTTTCCATTGTAAATAGATCTACCATGAACATAAATGTGTAAATATGCTTTCAAAATAATCTTATGAATTCTTGGAACAAGGAGTAGAATTGCTGGTTCATGTGGTACTTCTCTTTTGAATTTTTGAGAAGCTTCCATGCTGTTTTCTAGATACCTGTTCGAACCAAAGATACGGTGATATACTGAAGATATGGTGTAAGGCTCAAATTTTCTTCAAAATGTCAAATAACATAGTCAATGTTTCTCCTAAAGTGTTTCCTCAAAACAGAATTTTGTCTTGTTTTGGAGCCATACCCAGAGATGTTCAGGGATTACTCCTAGCCCCACGCACAGAAATCACTCCTGGCAATTCTCAGGATATCAAACCTGGGTCAACTGTGTGCTAAGGCAAATGCCTTACCTACTACTATCTCTTCTGTACCCCCAAACTTACTCTGTTGATATTAAAAGTAAGTTATGCCAAATAAGTGTGCCTAGTCTTGACCACAGAAATTCCACATAGAAGCTTCCTGAGAATGGAGAGATAGTAGTACAAGGGGATGGAGCACGCCCTCCCTCTCTCTCTCTCTCTCTCTCTCTCTCTCTCTCTCTCTCTCTCTCTCTCTCTCGGAGATTTCATTTAGGACTTTCACTCCTATAGCTAATTTTCCTAAGAAATTCAGTACTTTTACAAACAGGAACAAAAGTGAGATAATTACACCCATAAAGGCAACCCAGTAATAACAAAGCAAAGGAAAATCAGTCATGGTTGTGTAAGCAACAGAAATAGATAAACCAATTTGAAGAGTTGAAGTCATAATTATAGTCATCTGCAACACATTGGCTCCAAAGATGATAGAACCCAGACAGACAGGAACTGAAAACAGTGGACTGCAAGGAATTTGACCACAACCCTGGAAGGAAAAAAAAACCCTGAACACCAGCGAGGGACCAAGGCCTAAGCTAAATAGAATTTGAAGCAGAACTCTGCTCTCAAAAGATAAATAGAGACAAATTTCAAACCTAAAGAATTTGAGGAGGAGGATAACACCGAGATGGCAGTAGAAGAGAGACGTTTATTTCTTTGCTCCCAAGAGGAAGAAAACTAACAATTAGTCAGAAAGAGACACTGCTTGGAGAACCTCACAGCTTGTAATAAGACTACAGCAATTCTGGCACATCAGAGACGAACACAGATTTCACAGGGTTGCTGAGGAGTTTCATGCAGCACTGGACAGAAGGTAGAGGGAGGAAAGGCATGAAGATGACCATGTCTGGAAAGGTCAATCCATGACAGCAGAGAAAATAGGGCATTTGACAACCTAGAACTGAGCATTAAATAGAGGCAAAAGGATACACATGACAACCCTTTAATGTATGTTCTGCAATCCATAGTCTGGAGGGGAAGGAAAAGAGAAAGAGAGAGAAAAGGAAGGAAATAAATAACCAGCCATGGAGGTGGGCTGGGGGAGGGGGAGGGAACCGGGAGCGTTGGTGGTGGGAGATGGGCACTGGTGGCGGGATGGGTGCTGGAACACTGTATGACCAAAACCCAAATATGAACTTTTTAATTGTATATCTTTGTAATTGTAAAAAGAAAAAAAATTTTAAAAAAAAGAAAAATAGGGCATTTGAGATTACACTGAGTCCCCCAAGATAAAAAGCACATTTATGAAGAAAAAAAAAGATGTCCCCCTTAGCCTCCCAGGGTCAAGAGCCAGATAATTCTTAGTGGAAGAAGGATCAGGGACTCAGATAAGGAGTCAGAGCAGGGGATACTGCAGCACAAAGCACCATCTGAGGAAAAAAGGTGATGGGTTATATATCTGCGCCTCCACCTGTTAAAACTCTTGATCACTTGATCACTTGACATCCCTTTTATTCATCAATTTGCTCGAGCGGTCGCCAGTAACATTTCCATTTGACCCTATCAAGTGCCAGTGTAGCAGTGCCAGTATTTTTTAACCAGTAATAAAAAAGTTTATCTATTAAAACTCTACCCTCAAAAAACTTACCCAGGTCAGGGAACAAACCCATCGCCATCCTAGATCACAGAAATGAAAATACCTTGAAGAGAAATGGAGGGAGCACGGTAGAGAGTAGAAAGCAGTGGCCCAGAGGTAACAAGGGCAATGGCCAGGGAACTTGGATATGGCAGTGGTATAGGGGTGAGGCATCTGTATACATCAAAACTGCCGGAGCCAGCACTACTGTTGGGAAGAGAACCAGGGTAATTAAACCTAAAACTGTGTCTGTAAAGGAGACGGGCAGGGAGTGGAGAGGGAACCTGGAGATATTGGTGGAGGGCTGCTGACACTGATGATGGGAGCTGGAACATTATATGCCTGAAATTCAACTATTAACAATTTTGTAAATCACAATGTTTGTACTTTTAAACTTTTCTAAGAAAAGAAATCCACTGACAATCAGAACTAAGAATGCATGCCACAGCATTCTTAGCAGAGCTGCTCATCCCAATGGAAAGAAACAGTTGCTTCCATGGGAATGGATAGAGTATGAGTGAGATGCTTACCAACCTGGGTTCAGCCCCTTGCAACCTATACGGTTCCCTGAGCCTCTCCAGGAGTGATCGCTAAGCACAGAGCCAGGAGCAAGCCCTGAGCACCACTGAATGGGAAGTGAGGGGAGGGGGCGGAAGTGCCTCCCATTGCATCTGATTGCTGGCATTCACCCAGAATCAGTAAATTAGTAGAAGAGTTGAAAGTATGAGAAAATTAAATTAAAAATACAGTGAACTGAAATACATAGGAGGTTAGCTAGAAAAAAGCAATAGGTGGGCTCAGCAGCAGGATGACAGAATTCTGAGAAATTCAGTGTGCTTGAAGATAAGATACACAAAACCATAAATTTAAAAAATTAAGGAGAAATGTTTAATAAAAAATGAAGAAGACTCAAATGATCTACGGAAATGTCTATCAGAATAGCGTTCACTTCAGAGGGAATTCTGGAAGAAGAGAGAGCTATTGTAAAAGAGTGTTGAAGAAATTATAACAAAGAACTGTCACAACCTGTGGATTGAGTCATAGACTAGATCCTTGAAACTCAAAGAGTTCCTGATAAAATAAATCCCAAAGAAAATACCAAGATGCATAAATTAAAATGGTGAATAAGACATCTGAATGGATATTATCCATTAAGTAAAGGATCAATGTACCAAGAAGACTTAACTAGTATCAACATATATGCACTAAATGAAGGAGCAGAAATGTCCTGAAAGCAATTGCTAGTAGATGCAAGTAGATGAATTTTGACAGCACAATAGTAATAGAAACTTTAATACCCATCTCTCATCATTAGACAGGTCAAACAAATAGAAACTCAATAAGCAAACCATCCATAAAGGAGGAACTCAGTCAGGATTAATAGACATCTATGGAACTCTCCACCCACAAAAAGCTGAATTTACATCCTTTTCCAGTGCACATGGAATATTCTTCAGGATAAACTGGATGTTGGAACATATGTGGTCCCCGAGCCTCTCCAGGAGTGATCCCTAAGCACAGAGCCAGAAGTGATCCTTAAGCACAGAGCCAGGAGTAAGCCCTGAGCACAGAGCCAGGAGTAAGCCCTGAGCACCACTGAATGGGAAGTGAGGGGGAGGGGGCAGACCATCTAGGTTGCAAGGAGCTGAACCCAGGTTGGTAATGGGCAACATTAAAACAAGATGTCCATCAAGTTGTGAAAAATAGAAACTGTGTAACATTTTCCAAACCACTATGCTATAAAGTAGAAAATCATCTTTGAAAACAGGTAAAATCTCAAAGAATTGGAGACTAAACAACATACTGTTGACCAACCACTGAATCACAGATGAAATCAAATAAATATGAAGATTCCTAGAAAGGAAAGAATAAAGACACAAGTGATCTGAAATTATCAGAAACACCAAAGTTCTAAGAAGAAAGTTCATAACAATTTATCAGAAAACAATAAAAAACTCAAAGAAAACCTAACCTCACATTCCAGGAAAGTAGCAAAAAGAACAAAAAATGAAATAAAAATTAAGTTTAAAAAAGGAAATTATAAAAATAGACTGAAATTCATAAACACTAAGAAAATGTTCAGAATATTTTTAAATTAATAAGATTACAAACCCTTAGACTAACAAAGGACAAGATAGAAAATATTCTAATAGGCTGAATGAAAGAAACATGTAAGGGGAGAAGTCACAAGAGATAGCTCAGATATAAAAGATCATAAGAAATTAGCATGTGAACAATTTCATGCCAATAGAGAACCTAGAAGAAAATGATAATTTTTATAATCATGTAATCTCCTGAGACTAAGTCAAGAGGAAGTAGAAAACATAGCAACTAACAATTAAAATAAGGGACAACTAAAAATAAGGAAATTAAAACAATATTCAAAATCCCCCCAAACTAAAATCCAGGTCCAGATTGATTTACAGTAAGTTCTACTGAATCGTCAAAAAGGACCTATCACCTATCTTTCTCAAGATCTTCCAGACAGCTGTTGAAGCAAGAATAATTGTTTCTAATAGCTTATATTATGCTAACCTGATGCCCTATTCTAAAGAGGAATATTAGAAATCAATATTCCTGATCAGTGCAAATATAAAGATCTCAAAACCAATCTTAGTGAAGTAAATTCAACAAAATATCAAGTGTTTTGCACACTCTGATCAAGTGAAATTTATTTTAGGAATGCAAGAAAAGTTTAACAAATAAAAATCAATTAATGTGATATAGTGGCAACAGATTAAAGTCCTTGATCATATCAATACATCACATCAATACATGTTTATCAAGTGTTCTCGATAAACACTCACCAAAATGGAGATAGAGCAACTTTCCTCAACATAGCAGAAGCCTTATAAAATAAACCCACTGCTACCATTATGTTAAGGTTGTGGCACTAAAAACCTTCACTCTAAGATAAAGCACAAGACAAAGTTCTCCTTTTCACCCCTATTATTCAACACACTATTGGAAGTCCTAGTCACAGCAATTATACACAAAAACAATTAAAGAGTTTAAATGGTAACAGAAGTCAAATAATAACCGTTCTCAGGTGATATGATAATAAACAGAGAAAACTTTAAGATACCACAAAAAAATTTTAAAGCATCTAGGAACGTACAGTAAGGTGGCAGACTTCAATATCAATATGCAGATGTTTTGGCCTTTCTCAATTCAACAATACATTTAAATGCCAAGGAGATTTTAATAATTTACAATGTGTCCTAAAAAATTGCCTGGAAACCAACTTAGTGAAGGAGATTTTTTTTAAGTTCACTGTATCACTGTCTTCCCGTTCATCTTCAATTTGCTCGAGCGGGCACCAGTAACATCTCCATATGACCTATCTCATGCTAGTAGAGCCCAAGGGCACCTGCTTGCTTCAGGAACATAAAGAGCCTCAAACCATTCCATCAGGTCATGGGAATGAGGTCTATAATTGTTACTGGTATCTGGCATATCAAATACGACACGGGTAACTTGCCAGGCTCTGCCGTGCAGGTAGCATACTCTTGTAGTCATCTCAAAATCCAGCATTTATTGATGAACCGCGCCCGCCAAAGCGGCCTCCACGAGCCGGACTGTGATAGGCTGGTCTGCTAGGTGGAGTTCTGATGAGGGGGTCGTCTGGCTTGTTGTGAGGCTCTGCTGGGGTGGCGGGCCAGGTTTTTTTAAGTTATCTATCAAAAAATACATGATTTTAATGTGCAAGGTTATTGGATCCCAGCATCCTCTCAAAACACACACAAAATAACTATAGCTCACTATTAAAAGAAGTAGAAGAGAACACAAGAGAAATATTCCAAGCCCATGGCTTAGAAGAACTGGTTGGTTTAAACTGGTTAGTTTAAATGACCACCAACCAAAGCGTTTTACATAATCTATGAAATCCCTATCAAATCCCAATGACATTCTTCAAGAAAATAGAACAATTTCTACTAAAATTTCTTTGGGAAAATAAATATCTCCAAAAGACCAAAGCAGTTCTGAGGAAAAGGAATGGGAGGTCTTGCACTCTCCAACCTTAAACTATACAACCAAGTTGTTGTAATCAAAATAATGTGATAGTGGATTTGAAATGAACTCTCAGGCCAATGGAATATAATTGAGAACCCAGAGGTAATCTGAAATTAATATCACTTTACAAACATTTTCAATATATACATATATTTTATGTGTTTGTTTTTGTGGTGCCTAGGATTGAACCCAGGATTTCAGACAAGAACGGCAAGTGCTCTGGTCCACATTTTCTCTATTTTTAATTTTTTCTTCATTTGTATCCTAGAGTACCATTGCTCATGTCTCTTGAATCATACTGAAAAACATGTTCCAAAAAATAAAGTTATTAAAAAATCAGCTATTAAAAAAGTAAAGAACTCAGAAAAGAGGCTAGTCAAAGCAACAATAGCTTTAAACTTCTCAAAACAGGAAAGCAACTGAATAGACAATTCCATGAACTTAACCAAGATTCTAATTATCTGAATATAAAGAGTCATACACCAAGACACACAGTAGTAAAGTATCAAGAGTTCAAGATAAGTAAAGAGTATTGAGATAGCTAAGGTGAAAAACAGGCAACTTATGGGCATGGAAAGTAAAAGCCAAAATAAACAAATGAGATTACATCAAACTAGAATTCTTCTAATCTTTGGGAGAAGCATACTATCACTAAAATAAAAAATACATAATACCAAATGGGAGAAAATATTCACACACAGTACATCTCACCAAGGGCTAATAATCATGATTTATAAGAGACTCACAAAACTCAACAACCAATAAAACATCTTTACAATATGTCGTCTTCAATGGTGATAGTTTGGCTTCTTAACTACCTATCTGAATCCATTTATTTCTCTTTCTTGCCTAATTGCCGCAACTATGACATCTATTAGTTTGTTGAATAATGGTGGGAAAGTGGATATCCTTGTCTTGTGCCTGACCTTAGAGGAAAAATTTCCAGTTCTTCCCAATTAAAGATGACGTTAGCTGTTGAGTTTGTTGTACATGATCTTTACAACCAACCTCTGTTTTTTGGAAGAGTTTCACCATGAATGAATATTGAATCTTGTCAAATGCTTTCTCTGCATCTATGAAAATAATCTAATTTTTCCTTCTCCTTTTTCATGACTGTGGTCTATGATTTTGACTAATGTGCATATATGGACTCATCTCTGCACCCCAGGCATGAATCCCACTTGACCACTGTTTATGTATTGCATTCTAGTCACTAGGATTTTACTAGGGATCTTTGCTCACATTTCCATCAAGACTATTGGTTGGATTTTTTTTAATTAATGTTTCTGTTATATTTTGGTATTAGGGTAGTGTTTTTCTCATAGAAATGTTCTCAAAGAATCCTGTTTCTTCCACTTCCTGAAAGAGTTTGAGAAGGATTGGGAATAGGTTCTTTTTAAAGGTATGGAAAAAACTCACTAGTGAATCATCTTGCCCTTAACATTCTTGGAGAGAGTGTCGATGGCCAGCTCAACTTTATGAGAACCTTATAGCCATTAGGGCTTTCTACTTTTTGACTCAGTCTTGGGAGATTGTGAAAATCTAAGACTAGAATTTAGAGGAAACTCATTTCCTCTAAAAATCTCCAATTTAGAGATGCAGGATTATTTGTAGTAATTGCATATAATCTTTTGTATTTTTGAGGCACCTGTTGAAATTTTTGATCTGACTTTTTAGAGTCATTTCTTTTCCCCCTTGTGAGTCTAGGTGGGGGGCTTGTCTATTTTATTGATTCTTTTAAAAATGAAACAATTTTCATCCACAGAACTTAGTTTACAGGTGCCAGGCAAGAACCTGGATGTGTGTGGTATGAGAGGGCATTTTGACTTGATGAAGGCAAATGGATATGTGGGCAAATAACGGGACTGCCATCAATTAGCGGCTGGGAAGAGAATTTGCCAGGCCCTCCTGCCCTGTGCCGTTTGCTCACGTATCTTGCCAGCACCATGTAAGAATGGCAGCTGTGGTTTCACATCCAGTTTCTTTCCAAGCTCCCAGAACAAATATACATGAACAAACACTAAAAAAAACACAGGCAACAAGCAAGATGAAAATAGTTCATTTTCTGTGGTGTGACAAGGCTTCTGTAGTTTTCCCCAAATAGTTCTAGTATGATTTAGTTTCACAATTCCACGACCTTTTCTGAGAACAGCATGTACCCTGTGTGCCAGAGCAAGCTACTCCTGTGTGTAATGATAGGTAAGGAACCAGTTGATGTAACTCACTAGTAGTCGCCAGATGGGAGGGGACCGAAGGCAAATGCTAGGAGAAAAGTAAATAGAAGCTGACAGAGATACTATCTAGTGGAGAAAGATGAATGTTTTCTGGTAACAAGAAAAGATTCCTAGAGTTCGGAAAGAGACGTTTTATTTCATCAAAATTTCTGTGTTTCACAGAATGATCTCTCTCATATGTAGTATATAAAAAAAAATAAAAAAGACGCAGGAGAGTAACAAATTCTCAAAGTCATTGTGTGGGAACCATGATGAGGGGGTGGGCATGGAGGGAATTTACCGGAGGGGTCGGGGGACACTGAGACGATGGTAAAGGGACATGATTACTCTGGAGGAGGGACATGCTCTGCACATTAAACCATACCAGTAACAGTATTAGAGACCACAGTGCCTTAAACAAAAATTAATAATCAAAGCTAAAAGTTGCTGCTATAGAAGCAGGATGTATGGGGAAGGCAGAGGGGGGGAAACCAAGAATGTTGGTGGAGAGAAGTGGGGTACACAAACAAACTTGGGTGCATTCAGGAGAAACAGCGCCTGCTTCTGGAAGCTCGCAGAAGCACATTCAGATGAAGCCTGTCTTCCCCAGAAGCCGGGCCACGGCATCTGTACCCTTGGTTGTGCTGTAAGAACCCCTGGTTCCGTTATGTAAGGACAGAAAAGGGCAGTGTCCCGAGTGCCACCTGCTGACCGTGTCACTCCAAAATCTATGCGGTGACTTCCTGGCCCCTCAACAGAATCCTTGGATCAGGTTAGTTAGATCTTCTCTTGTTATGACCCTATCCCTGGGTGGGGGTTCATTGTTGCAGAAAGGACTGTGGGCCCAACTCCCTGTGGGCTCTTGGACTCTGGAGATTTGCACTGCACAATAAAAGGCAAAGACTTAGCATAGGGTTTTCTGCAGTTCTGAGGAATGAAGGCCTGAGGCGGTGTGAGGCTCTGTGGGAAAATAGCTCTGGGCTTAGGCAGATGTGATTTCGGTCTCAATCCAGGCGCTCTCAAAATGTGGGGGGGGAGGATCAATTGCCAACAGACTCTTTCACTGACCAAGGAACTAAGATTCATCACATACAATGGATCAACAACTCTTCCCAGTTCCCATGAAAGCCCTTAATCAAGTTGGCTTTATTTGGGGGAATTTCGAGGCTAGGATCACTAAGCAAGTGATACATGTCAAATGGGGCTTCAGTGTGGGCCCCTGGCCTGCAGGACCTGCCTTCTTGAATTGTTTTTGCTTTAATTTTTTTTTGGGGGGTCACACCTAGCTCTGTGGTCCTTGGTGCTCATGATTACTCCTAGCACCGCTTAGAGATCATAGGAATGCCAGGGCTCAGCGATGTTAAGGGCAAGCACCTTAACCCCAGGTTATTCAGCTTTAGTGTCGGTGTTCTTACAAGAGACTTCCTCTCTCTGAGGAAGTTTAAGCATAACCTTTGTTGCAGATATAATTCAAGCATCAGAAAGAAAATAAAATGGTTGGATTATGTGTTGTTTTAGTTCCTTTCAACCACACATATTTGTTTGAGGTAGAACTGGCGTCTTTGAGTCTTCCCGAGATGCCTTAATATTCAGTTTCTAGGGGAGAGAGTGCAGTGACCAGGGCGCTTGCCTTGCACCCAGCCAGCCCAGGTCCAACCCCTGCACCCTCATCCCTGAGCCCTGCCAGGAGTAATTCCAGAGTGCAGAGCAGGAGTAAACACAGATCACTGCTGGGTGTGGCCCCAAAACTAACCGAAAAATTCGTTTTCTCTAGATAATACATACCCAAACCTGTAAAGTAAAGGAAATGCTGTCAAACTTATCAGGGAAAAAAGGGACCAGAGGAATAATACAGCCGAGTCAGGACGTGCACACAGCAAAACCCAGGTTAGACCCTGCACCCGCAGGGCCCCTGATCCCACCAAGAGTGATCCCTGAGGGGCAGAGCCAGGAGTAATCCCTCGGCGCCTCCAGGTGTAGCTCCAAAACAAAAACAAATTATCAGAATAACAAGTGACCGATTGAACTCTCTGTGTGCACAAGTGCGTGTGTTCATGGTACTAACATCCCGTTTCGCGTTTAATATCAAAATAGCAGATTTTTCGCTGACCACCTGCTTGATAAGTTAGTCACTAAAAGGGAGAAGGAAAAATAAAGTTAATCTACAGTTTTCCATCTCTTTCCGTCACAAGATACTCTAACAGACTCCTCCCTTTTTATCATAGGAAGGCTTTTACCACAACCAGGAATGAACACAGGTGCTAGTTTGGTTTATTATTTAGCAACTGAGATTTGGTCCTCAAGAGGCCAAGCCTTAACCTGCACGCTTTGCTCGGACGTGCTCTGCTTGCAGGGAACCTCTCCTTGTGCACCTCGCATTGCCTCATCTCCCCAGCCTGCCGGGTGCTTGCTGGGACGTTGCTCTTGGACCCACATCACAGAGGACCACTCAGGGTCTTCCTCGCCCCTCCCTCCTCTCCTTGAGAACAGCCACCGCAGAGCACCACTGTGAGAAAACCTGCTCCGTGTCAGTGACTCTCATCTCTGTAATCCGCTTACAAGTAACCATTCCTTTGTGTGTGGTTTGGATACCTTTGATTTTGCCAAAGATGAAGGACTGTGAGGCTGTTTGCTGTCATCAGTAAATAATTCCAGGGATCTGACGTTTGAGAACCAGAAGGCTGAAAAAGCCTATTTGGTATTGGAGACTGTGCAGGTCGCGCCCTCTGGTGGACGAAAAGAATGCTGCCTCTAGTCATTTTACACACATCTTCCTTTTTATCCAAAATGTATCATGCTACTGATATCATGATTATCCAAAATGTATCATGCTACTGATATCATGCAATTTCTTCCTCAATCCAGCCCAGGTATGCTGGTCCAGAGACTCAGACATGGGGCAGAGCGATTCCTTGCTCTCCCTGTGCCCAGCCGTTCATGAGGCAGTCGGGAGGCATGGTGGGTTCTAGCCTTGGCCCACCACCCCGCAGAACCTCACAACCAGCCAGACGACCCCCCCACCCACCTCCATGGGTGCCGCCATTTCCACATCCGGACTTCCCTCTCTTCAGAACTCCACCCAGCCGACCAGCCCATCACAGCCCGGATCATCGACACCCACCCTGCAGCAATTTCTTCCCTCAATCCAGCCCAGGTATGCTGGTCCAGAGACTCAGACATGGGGCAGAGCGATTCCTTGCTCTCCCTGTGCCCAGCCGTTCATGAGGCAGTCGGGAGGCATGGTGAGTTCTAGCCTTGGCCCACCACCCCGGCAGAACCTCACAACCAGCCAGGCGACCCCCCCACCCACTCCATGGGTGCCGCCATTTTCCACATCCGGACTTCCCTCTCTTCAGAACTCCACCCAGCCGACCAGCCCATCACAGCCCGGATCATCGACACCCACCCTGCAGCAATTTCTTCCTCAATCCAGCCCAGGTATGCTGGTCCAGAGACTCAGACATGGGGCAGAGCGATTCCCTTGCTCTCCCTGTGCCCAGCCGTTCATGAGGCAGTTGGGAGGGCATGGTGGGTTCTAGCCTTGGCCCACCACCCCGGCAGAACCTCACAACCAGCCAGACGACCCCCCCCACCCACTCCATGGGTGCCGCCATTTTCCACATCCGACTTCCCTCTCTTCAGAACTCCACCCAGCCGACCAGCCCATCACAGCCCGGCCTGCGCCGCTTGCGGCCGCGCGGTTCAATAAATGTTTTATTCGGAGGTGTTTAAATAATATGCCTCCCTGCACGGCAAGCCTAGCAAGCTGCTCGTGTTGTATTTGACATGCCAAATGCCAGTAACAATTATATTAGGTCATTCCCATGACCTAATATAATGGCTTGAGGCTCTTTATGTTCCTGTAGCAAGCCGATGCCCTTTGCTCTACTGGCATGAGACAGGACATATCGAGATATTACTGGTGCCCGCTCTAGCAAATAGATGATTAACGGGAAGATCGTGATCGTGATCATGCTACTGAAGTGGAGCAGTATCTAGAACCTCATAATTTAATGAGCAACAACCTGGATAAGACATTAAGTAAACCTACTTTCTAGCTCTATAAATAGAAAAATTATTGTGATTCTTTTTTTTCTTTTTTTTCTTTTACAATTACAAAGATATACAATTAAAAAGTTCATATTTGGGTTTTGGTCATACAGTGTTCCAGCACCCATCCCGCCACCAGTGCCCATCTCCCACCACCAACGTCCCCGGTTCCCTCCCCCTCCCCAGCCCACCTCCATGGCAGGTTCTTTATTTCTTTCCCTTTCTCTCTCTTTCTCTTTTCCTTCCCTTCCAGATTGCGGATTACAGAACATACATTAAAGGGTTGTCATGTGTATCTTTTTGCCTCTATTTAATGCTCAGTTCTAGGTTGGCATTAGTACCCTCGACAATTGTTAGCACATTGTTCCATTTTTCTGTCTTACCTAGCCTCTGACAGAACCTCATAATTTAATGAGCAACAACCTGGATAAGACGTTAGGAAAACCTACTTTCTATCTCTATAAATAGAGAAATTATTGTGATTCTTATGCTGGTTTCCTGGGTTATTTCCATCTTTCAGTTTTTGTGAAAGCATTGGTGGTTCAGTGGTAGAATTCCTCGACTGCCAGTTTTTGTGAATAATGCCACTATGAACACAGGTGAAAGTATATATTTGAGCCTTTGCTCTTAATTTTTCAGGTTACATGCCTTG
This sequence comes from Cryptotis parvus, assembly GCA_021461705.1. Lineage (NCBI taxonomy): Eukaryota > Metazoa > Chordata > Mammalia > Eulipotyphla > Soricidae > Cryptotis > Cryptotis parvus. The sequence goes on along the minus strand of JAJIBD010032863.1, from coordinate 63,287 downwards.
GAGTTTCTGCCCCCTCTTCTCTTCCTTGAAAACTCCAGTTTCACAAATATAAAAGTGGTCCGTGGGGCCGGGCGATAGCCCAGCGGTAGGGGCATTTGCCTTGCACGGCCGGCCTGTGCCGGCCTAGGTTCGATCCCCGGCATCCCATATGGTCCCCAGAACCGCCAGTAGTAATTTCTGAGTGCAGAGCCAGGAGTAACCCCTGAGTATCGCCGGGTGTGACCCAAAAAAGCAAAAAAAAAAAAAAAAAAAGAAAGAAAGAAAGAAAAGAAAGAAAGAAAAGTGATCCGCACACACCGATGTCCTGCTTTATCTCCTTTGTCTTCCTGGGGCTCAATATTAGATATTTTCCACTTTTGTATACTTAATTTTACTGGCATTGGGGGAGGGAGTCGGGGACATTGGTGGTGAGAAATGTACACTGGTGGAGGGATGGGTGCTGGAACACTGTATGACTGAAACCCAATCATGAACAGTTTTGTAATTATATATCTCAAGGTGGTATAATAAAAATTTTTTAATTACTGGTGTTGGGACCAGAGCGATAGTGCAGCAGGTAGGGTGTTTGTCCTGTACATGGCAGACCTGGGTTCGATCCTCTAGCATCCCATATGGTCCCCTGAGCACTGCCAGGACTAATTCCTGAGTGCAGAGCCAGGAGTAAACCATGAGCATCACCGGGTGTGACCCAAAAAGTAGATAGATAGGTAGATAGGTAGGTAGGTAGGTAGGTAGGTAGGTAGGTAGGTAGGTAGGTAGGTAGGTAGGTAGGTAGGTAGGTAGGTAGGTAGGTAGGTAGGTAGGTAGATAAATAGATAGATAGATAGATAGATAGATAGATAGATAGATAGATAGATAGATAGATAGATAGATAGATAGATAGATAGATAGATAGATAGATAGATAGATAGATAGATAGATAGATAGATAGATAGATAGATAGATAGATAGATAGATAGATAGATAGATAGATAGATAGATAGATAGATAGATAGATAGATAGATAAAATTACTGCCATTTTCTTCTAAAATGTGTTATTCGTTAATGTGTAGGTTTTATTTCCTTGTAGAACTCTGATTTTAAGCCTTTTTAAATCTTCCCTGTCCCTAGTCAACACAGCCCTCTTCTGATGCCTTCTTGAACATACGGAATGTGATCATAAACTTGCTTCAGTATCTTTAGATACTAATTCCACCATCTGTTTTATTTGTTTTGTTTCTATTGACTGACTTTCCTCCTCATTTGGGGCTATATTTTTCTACTGTTTTGCATGCTTGATAATGTTTTATTGGATGCCAAACATTGTGAATAGTACCTTGTCTGGTAGCGGACATAACGTCATGCTTGTCAATATTCTTTTGTTCTGTCCTACAATTAAACGACTGGGAAATAGTTTGATCCTTTCAAGTCTTCGGTCTTAAGTTTTGTTAAGTGATACTAGAACACTGTTAGTCTGAGGCTGATTTGGGCCCCTTAATGGCAAGCATAACCTCGTAAGTTTCTCCATAGAGCATGTTGATGGATCAGAGTATTTCAACTCTTACCTGAGGGGGAATGGGAGGTCTTCGACTGCTCTCTTTAATCCACTTTACCATATGTGGGGCATTTCTTTACATGCTTGTACTGATGGTTACTTCATACCTGACCATGCATGGCTATAGGTAGGAGACTAGGACAGGAAGGAACCTGAGCAGATTGCAGAGCAGTGTGTCTCTCGGAGCTGAGCAGCTTTTTGTGCAAACCTCTGACCGCAAGAAGCAGACAGGGCAAAGTGGCAGCCTGACAGCTCTGTAAGATTCAGGGTTGCTTGATGGTGCGCAAACACCTAGACTCCTAGGTTGTGAAGAGAGTAGCCACACCGGCTTATGCTAGTCACAGGGTGCTTCTGTATAGGGCGAAGACAAAGCATGCACCTGCAGCCAGAGGGCGCTAGAGAGGCTCCGCGGAGTCCTTCTAGGGTTCCTGTAACCAAGTGCTCACACCCGGGCTCCTAAACAGACCTCTGTCTTCTCACCGGCCTGGAGGCCAGAAATTCAACATCTAGGCGTGTCTAGGCTTGGGCCATGTTGATTTATCTGGGGGGCTTGGTTGGACTGATTGTTGTTGGTGGTGGTGGTGGTGGTGTTAATTTATTCTTTAATTGAATCACTATATGATACAGTTACAAAGTTGTTTATGACAATTGGGTTTCAATCATACAAAGTCCCAACACCCATGCTTTCACCACTGTACATTTCCCATCACCAATGTTCCCAGTTTTCTTCCCAGTAGCCTCCTCCACCTAACCCTATAATAAACATTTTCTTCTATCACTCATTCTCTCTCTGTCTCCCTCTCCCCATGTCTCTCTCTCATGTGCACAGTGTCTCTCTCTCTCTCTCTCTCTCTCTCTCTCTCTCAGCCTTGTCCTCTCTCTTTCCTTTTGGGCATTATGATTTGCAAGACAGACACTAAAAGGTTACCATGCATATCCCTTTATCTGTTTTCAGCACTCAGCTCTTGTCCAGAGTGGTTGGATTCCTTGAGGTTCTGTCTCTGTGGCTCACAGATAGGTCCTATGGCCTCATGTGGCCTTTCCACTGTGGACCTGTTTTCTTCCCTATTCTTATAAGGACTGATTGGGGCCTTCACCACTTCACAAGCAACCTCCAGTCACATTCTCAGGCTCTGGGGATCAGGACATAAACGTTAAGGGAAGGAAGAACAATTCAAGTCTTTCACAAGTCACAAAGTCTGAAGACTTCGGGAGCAAATGAATCCTCAGCTCTGAGCAGGTCATATTTCCTCAATAGGAAACATAACAACACACTGGAGGCTGCAGGCGCTCTTCTAACAGAACACATCTGGGCATTGTCATCTCAATTATCGTCTTGGATGACTTGCCAAGACCATAATTGAGGTGGCGGCCGGAGCTTCTCAAATTTTCATGCACCTGCAAGCTTGATGACTTGCAGATTCTGGACGGAGCTTGGGTGGGGCGAGAGGGATTGTATTTATAACACAATCCACAAGATCACCACCCTACTACAAACCCTATGCAGCAAGAAAATGGTTCTCACCCTGGACCCTCTGGGGAGCTTTTAGGACCTAAAACCTAGTAAGCGCGAATACCAGCACCAGGAAGCCTCCGTGTCCACAACACACCCACACAACCTCAGTGCACAGCTGGAAGATGAACCACGGGAGGAAAGGCCACACCATCACCTGCGCCTCCCAGGAGTCCCCTTTGACCAGACAGCTTGGAGGCCGTGTCCAGAGACTCACCTTCCTGACACAGCAACCTCGCATACAGGCACTGAACTCTACTAGGGACAGAGACAGATCAACTTCTAAAGAATGGGGGGACCCAATAATATGAATCTACACACTACTCATAAAAAGACAGATGAGAACATAGACAGAGTTGCAAAATATCTTTATAGCATTGTATATCACTGCATCACTGTATCACTGTCTTCCCGTAAATCATCGATTTGCTCGAGCTGGCACCAGTAACATCTCAATACATCCTGTTGCATGCAAGATAACCTAAGGGCGTCTACCCACACCAGAAACATAAAGAGCCTCAAACCATTCCATCAAGTCATGGGAATGAGGGCCATAATTGTTACTGGTACTTGGCATGTCAGATACGACATGAGTAGCTTGCCAGACTCTGTCGTGCAGGTGGAATTCTCTAATGTCATTCACTGTCTTCCCATTCATCATTGATTTGCTCGGCCGGGCACCAGTAGCATCTCCATATGACCTGTCTCATGCAAGTAGAGCCCAAGGGCACCTGCTTGCTCCAGGAACATAAAGAGCCTCAAACCATTCCATCAGGTTGTGGGAATGAGGTCTATAGTTGTTATTGGTAACTGGCATATCAAATACGACACGAGTAGCTTGCCAAGCTCTGCCGTGCAGGTAGTATACTAATGTCATTGTATATCAATAATATATAAATTATTAAAATCATCTGTCTTGGGCTGGAGCGATAGTCCAGCGGGTAGGTCGTTTGCCTTGCGTGGCGGCTGGCCTGTGCCGGCCTGGGTTCGATCCCCGGCTGTCATATGGTCCCCCGAGCACCGCCAGGAGTAATTCCTGAGTGCAGAGCAAGGAGTAATCCCTGAGCATTGCCGGGTGTGACCCAAAAAGCAAAAAAAATAAATAAATAAATAATAATAATAAATAAATAAATAAATAAATAATAAAATCATCTGTCTTTAGATATTTTAGATGTATCTTCATCTGTCTTTAGTATATATACATATACATATGCTAAATATACATATACATTTCGTATATACATATCACTGTCACTATCACTATTTTCCCGTTCATCATCAATTTGCTCGAGCAGGCTCCAGTAATATCTCCATATGTCCTGTCTCATGCTAGTAGAGCCCAAGAGCATCTGCTCACTCCAGGAACATGAAGAGCCTCAAACCATTATATTAGGTCATGGGAATAACCTAACATAATTGTTACTGGTATTTGGCATATCAAATAAACAGGGCAGCTTGCCAGGCTTGCTATGCAGGTGGCATATTCTTGAAGTCACCATATGAAATACATATGCTGAAGACATATGTACACGACATACATATAGTGCATATGTATATATGTTAAAGGCAGTATATGGCATATATACTAAAGACTATGTATATATACATATATACATATATAAATACACACAATGAAAATCCTACTTAGCTATAAAATGAAAGCAAACTCTTGCCTTTGGGTATGAGATGGATGGAATTAGAGGGGGGCCGTGCTAAGCAAACTAAGAAGGAAAAGGAAAGACAAATGCTGATTGATCTCACTCCTGTGTTGCTCACAGAAGCAAAGCCGCGAGTAGCCACGTTCCCAGATCTTTTTGAACTACAGCTTGTTTTGCAGAGAAGAAGTCCCAGGAACAGTGCGTGAGCAGCGGGCTCAGAATGGAGCACTCGGGAATGCTCCCTCCGTCCTCTGTGAGCTGCTTCCCGGCACTTACACCGAGGGGCTGCCCTCAGTCATTTACAGGGATCCTGGTGGGGGTGGTGCCCTTGCCTGGGTCCATGCTGAGCTCTAAGAACTCGGCATTCCTGCACCTTTTCTCCTCTGCACCACAGCAAAGAGCAGTGGGACAGTTTTGGGGGAGTCTTGGTACCAAGAGCCCCAGAGAGGCTGAGCATGGGAGATGGGCATGTTCCTTGGCTGACGCTGTGAGGAGAGGCCGGGCTGAGCAGTCTACGGCTTCAGAGTGACGGCGCGGAGGGCCGAGGGCTGTGAGTTTCCTAACAGCGTGGACTCTGCAGATCAGCACATGGATGATGGCCGGGACAGAGCAGCCCAAAGGGAGACCAGCTGACACTAGGACAGTCAAGACTTCTGGCTGCACCTCAGCAGAAAGGGGTTGGGGAGGGGCACAAGGGTCCCAGAAGGTCTCTGTCCCTCCTGGGGGGGGGCCACGAGTATCTTCGCTGCCCGAGAAAGCCTCTGGTCCCATGAGCACGAAGGCCACGGAAGCAGCCCTAGGGGCTGAAAAGTGCTTCAAAGGGTGAAGTGTGTGTGTGTGTGTGTTTGTGTGTGTGTGTGTGTGTGCAAGGCCCTCACCACAGGGGTCTCCATAGCAATGAAAAATAATTAGATCATTTGTAGTGCAGTGGTAAGGCCCGTTCTGCAGAGCCGCTTTGGGCCCCACGGGCCCCTGCATGTGGTTTTGCGCTCACATTCCCCACCCCACCTCCCCACAAGTGACCTACAACGTTGGGGATGTCCCTACCACAGCGGGAGCTCATGGAAGCAGCTGCACTGGAGGGAAGATGGTTTGGGGACGGGGTGGTTCAAACAGAAGAGAGGGAGCGCAGAAGAAACTCTGGGGCCGGAGAGATGCTCCTGGCTGACCAGCAGGCCTGCTTCTGCCCAAGCGCCACCCAGAGCATCTCCCTGAGCCCCAGCGGGTGCTTCATGTTGCCCCCAAGAGAAGAAACTCTGAGCTCCTATTCTCGGCTCCTGGTCTCCAGAATTAGGTTTGTGTTTGTTTTGTTTTGTTTTGTTTTGTTTTGTTTTGTTTGTTTTTTAATTTCAGTTGTTCAACGAGCCTGTCTGTGACTCTTTCGTTTGCCATTTGGGTAAACTATTAGGAGTCCCCAGGCCCGGGGTAAGCTGGCGCTGGAGCTGAAGGAGCAGCTTTGCACAGGAGATGCGCAGGTCTAGGGCTGGTCCTGACCAGGTGAGAACTAGGCCGTGAGCACCGAAGTGAGCACCACCTGCCTTTATGTTTAATCACAAAAAGCGACTTTACTAAAGGCTGAGCCTTCCGAGAAAGAGAAGCTAGAGCTGGAGACGGAGCTGGAGTAAAAGCCGGTGAGGCAAGTCGGAGACCCCAGGTTCCATCCCAGGCACGATTCACCCCCAAAATGGGAAGCCAGCCCAGGCAAGCCCCCAGAAAAGTGGGGAGACAGATCACAGAGTCTGAAAGTTGTGCTAGAGGAATTCCGGCCTGTAAGCACAGAGCTCAGCCCACTGGCAAACCCATTCCATTTTGGGTAGCTCATTGTCCTAGGCGCCAAATCCCTCGGCCCAGGCTTCTTTTGCCAATTCTCTTTTCAGAACTTCTTCGGCTCCTTTAATCTGATTCTCTGAATTCTTTTAAGGGGAGAGATTTCTCAAGAAGATGATAGCTTGTACGTTCTTATGGCATTTCTGCATTTATGGGGGAAGGGAGGTGCTCATCATGAGGAAAGTGGGACTTCACTTCTGAACACATTTACGTGTGTAATTTCTTATCGCAGGCTTCTTTCAAAGAAAGCTATTTAAAGCCCAGGTTTATTGAACCATGAATTCAATTGAGAGCCACTTCAGGTATGAATCATCGCTATGAATCAGACAGCCGAGGCTCAGCCTTGGAGGAACAATGGAAGCACTCACCGGTGATCAATCTCAGCGACAGTCACAGGATGAAATGAATCCCTGGACAGCCCAGACGATTGCCTGCAGCAGGTTCTGGCGGACTTTGGAGAGGAGAGAGTGGGGGACGGGAGAATTTTATTAGGAAACATTAAATAATTCTCTGGATCAAAAACAGAACTGATATGGCAACTTCTAAGGAGAACTGGAGAAGTGAGGGGCTCTGAAGGGGCCTGCCTGGATAAAGGCAGTGTGTGTGTGTGTGTGTGTGTGTGTGTGTGTGTGTGAGTGTGTGTGAGTGTGTGTGTGAGTGTGTGTGAGTGAGTGTGTGTGAGTGTGGTGTGTGTGAGTGTGTGTGAGTGTGTAGTGTGTGTGTGAGGAGTGGGGGAGGGTGCTCTGTGCTAGGGGTTTTCAGACCAGGAGCTCCACTGTTCAAAGACACACAATGGTGCCACTAAAGATCTAAGGTCATTGTCTGAGCATTGACTGTGCTGATTGACTTTAGCAGCATGGTTAGGAGATAGAACAATTGTCACAAATTCTCTTTTGCTGATCTATTTTTTTTTAATCATTCCAATTGTCATTTAATGAATATGAGTCCAGTTTGCTTGCGCCTGCTAAGTAGGCCGGATTGCACTGTATCACTGTATCACTGTCTTCCCGTTAATCATTGATTTGCTCAAGCGGGCACCAGTAACATCTCATATGACCTGTCTCATGCACATAGAGCCCAAGGGCACCTGCTTGCTCCAGGAACATAAAGAGCCTCAAACCATTCCATCAGGTCATGGGAATGAGGTCTATAATTGTCACTCATATCTGGCATATCAAATACGACACGGGTAGCTTCCCGGGCTCTGCCGTGTGGGTAGCATACTCTTGTAGTCATCTCAAAATCCAGCATTTATTGATGAACCAAGCGGCTGCAAGCGGCCGCGCAAGCCGGACTGTGATAGGCTGTTCTGCTGATGGAGTTCTGACGCGAGGAAGTCCTGATGTGGAAAATGGAGGCCCTCATGGAGTGGAGGGTCATCTGGCTTGTTGTGAGACTCTGCTGGGGTGGCGGACCAGGGCTAGAAACTGCCATCCATCCCGGGCACCTCATGAGTGGCTGGGCACAGGAGAGCCAGTAGCAGCTCTGCCCCATGTCTGTCTCTGGATCAGCATACCTGGGCCGGATTTAAAAGACTGCTGCATGGTGGATCTCGATGAGCTGGGCTGTGATAGGCTGGTCTGCTGATGGAGTTCTGATGAGGGGGAAGTCGGATATGGAAAATGGAGGCCCTCGTGGAGTGGGGGGGTTGTCTGGCTTGTTGTGAGGCTCTGCTGGGGTGGCGGACCAGGGCTAGAACCTGCCATCCCCTCCCGGGCGCCTCATGAGCGCCTGGGCACAGGGAGAGCCAGTAGCAGCTCTGCCCCCATGTCTGTCTCTCACTGGATTGCAAGGGGGTGAGAAATTGGGGACATTGGTGGAGGGAAGTTCTCGCTGGTGGTGAGAACATTGAACTGCTGAAACACCTATATTATGGCCAACCATTTAAAGCAAGGTATTTAAATGTTCTTTTAAAAAGGCACACAGTGAGAAGGTGGTCAGCCTCACACAGGAGGGGAATTCTAGCACCTGCTCCAGTGTGAATAAATCGTGAAGAAAATATGAGCTGGTCAAAAACAAATAAAAAATTAAATAAATAAATGCCTTTTTGTTGGGCAGATGTAAATTTTTCATCTTTCAAAGATAGAGAATTTTTTTTCTTTGAGATGGGAAGTGTTGAGATAATCCCTACCACTTTACAATTCCAACCTCATCTGGAAAATAGGCAAGTTTAGTAATGGGTCCTGGAGTCTGGCATTCTTTTAACATCTTTTATGATCGTTAATATGCCTGCTTCCGACCTCCCAAAGTGGAAGTGCTGTCTCTAATCAGCCAGAATGTTAGAAATGTCCAAGAGCCTGCTAAAGGTTTTATTTCTCCCCTGATCTACTTCTAATGTAACTACCTTCCCTACTGATATTCAAAAACATCTACACCAAAAGTCTGTTTTTAAACTGAGAAGAAGCTCCAGATGTATTAACCTCTTCCTCTGGGAAGCCCTAAAACTTTGAAATGATTAAAGTTTATTCTTCTATCCAGGGGACATAAATGATTTCTTTTAGTCAACGCCACTTATATGGGTTACTATAGCAGTGAGATTAGAGACAGAAAAGATAAGACATTGGGAGATGGGAGACATGGGGAATTCCTGCTTCTCAGCTCAGAATCTGTTTTGGAAGATGAAAAAAAATCTAGAGAAAGATGCTGATGAGGACTGCATAAGGATGTGAACGTCCTCAGGGCCACTGAGCTGCACACTGAAATAAGAGCCAGGGAGATAGCACATGTCTAAGGAGTATGAGCCTTAGCCCCACACCACCACCCCCTTCCCACGGGCACTGCTAAACCTGAGTGTCAGGCCCTCACTGCCACCCAGAAACCATAGGAGTATACACACACACACAAAAAAAAAAAAACACCTGTTGCAGGACTCCTAAGGGCCGCTGCATCTGCTCTGGATTGCATCCCAAAAATCACTCCGTAGATAAGGGGGTAGTCTAAATGTGGCAGTTTATCTGACCATGTATGCTGTACTAGCTGGTATAAATATTCTCCCATGCTATCACAATCATCGTGGGACTAGCTAGATCTTACCAGCATATTAGCCTGGCACGTAAGGACACCTAAGTAATTAGACCAGAGAGAAATGCTGTTTGCTTCCAAACAAACAAGCATGGCTCCCTGATAAAATATAAAACTACAATGAAGTAGAGGAGACTTGTGAAGGCTTGGAGAAATATTTAACTGGCATTGGTGTTGATCTTTGGTACAGTGACATGCCATCTCAGAAACCCCCTTCTCTACATTTCAAAGGCATTCCGGCTCAAAACATTAGCACAGTAAAGGCCCTAGGTGAGATGCAGGGAGGGGGCTACCTAAGGGCATTGGACCCTCCCCTGCTTTCCATAACAATGGGAGGAAGGTCTGAGTTGCTGGGGGGTATAAACTTGCAGGTTCCCGCTCTCCCGGGCTTCTTCTTCCCGGTGGGATCTCGCCTTGTGAGCGTTATTCCCCTTGGAAGTTTCACACGTGGTGGTCGCCATCTTGGCCTACACGTGGCTGGGGTTCTAGCCTGGAATCCTAAGCATCAGGTTTTTCCTTTTGCTGATTTGTATGCCTGAACCTGTGATAAGTAAAGCTTTTTAAAACCTCATCGGATTTCTGAGTGTTCATCCATTCCTCGCTCGGCCGGGGGTAGAAGGGAACTCGCTTCCCGGCACTGTCGGGACACACGCACACCCGACAAAACACCAATGGGACAAAGCACTACATATATGGTTTATACATAGAAGGCAGGAAGGCAGAAAGGCAGGAAGGAAGGGAGGAAGGAAGGGAAGGAGGGAAGGAGGGAGGGAGGGATGGGAGAGAAGGAGAGGGGAGGAGAAGGAGGGAGGGAGGGAGGAAGAAAGGAAGGTTGGTCACAATGCTGATGCCAGGAGTAAATTCCACTCTGAAGGAGCCGGAGCCATAGCACAGCAGGTAGGGCATTTGCCTTGCACTCGGCCGACCTGGGTTCCATCCCCGGCATCCCATATGATCCCCTGAGCACTGCCAGGAGTTATTCCTGAGTGCAGGGCCAGGAGTAACCCCTGAGTATCGCCGGGTATGACCCAAAAAGCAAAAAAAAAAAAAAAATCCACTCTGAAAACTCTGGGTTCACGTGGCAATCATCAGATTCAAATACAAACACATCAGGCACTAAGTTGACCTGCCTATGAACAGAGTTCTCATGGATGATGACAGGTGTTTGCCTTGATGTAGGTGACCGTGATTAAGCTCAGCCTCATTGTGCAGTACCTTCCCTGTCTGAGGCTATGAGTCCTTTGTTCAGTGGGGGTGCTCTGAACGTCAGTCACTCACTACTACTTACCTTGGTGCTTAATAAGGTATTTATCCATCACTGTTTTCTTCCACTGCGGGTAAAAATACAGCCAGGAGGATCTATTCTCCTCAAATATAAAGTGCATTACATAAAACTAGAGCTAATAAATGCTGTGTTTATTCCCTGAAAAGGGAAACCTAAGTCAGATAACATAGAGAGAACTCATGTTTTCTTATAATAGATGTTGACTGACTTTATTATTCAAGGAGGTCTCTTGAAAATGTCAAATATTTAACTCCCCAGTCTTTATATATAAAACAACTTGTTCTCTTTAATTGCGCACATTTATAACCTAGCTATGACTCGGTGCAGACAGCTTTATGGACAACTCTTTGCAACCTTGAAGCAACAGAAACTGCTGTGCTATGTAAACTATTCTGCAGCACAGAAATAAGAGAAGTAATTCTAACTCATTTAGGGAGATAGCCCTGAAGTTTAAAAAATCACAAAATTAGTATATGCAGAAATAATTAGACCTACCTTAATTATACAGCTCCACAAATTCTAAAGTTGTAACAAATTTATGAGATGCTAAAGAGGACCTCTAAAAATGAATGATAGTCACTTCAAAAAAAACAATTAAATAAACAGCTAAATAGAATTGGTTAAAATTGTGTGTGTGTGTGTGTGTGAGAGAGAGAGAGAGAGAGAGAGAGAGAGAGAGAGAGAGAAATTCCTTTTTGGGGCTGGAGAAATAGCTCAACCAATTGGAATGCATTTGCAAGCAGAAGACCTGGGTTCATCATCGGCACTACAGGGTCCCCCGAGCACCACTGGAAGTTGTGAGTCCTCAGGGGTAGCTTAGTGTGAGGCAGGAAGGAGAGAGACGGTCACTTACTCCTGATTCACCTCTGCCATCCCAGACCCAGTGGGAGAATTAGGACCGGTAAAGTCTTCAGTAAGCCCCCTGTGCATCACAGACATTGAGTCCCACCGCCCCGTGGGGTGGTCTTCAATTCACACCTAATATCCGCTTGGTCTTCTCAGGAGTTGATCCCCACCACCTGATTTCTCAGTGAGTTGAGCCGGGGCTCAGGTTGGAGTGAGGATTTGCTCATTGCAGGAAAAGGAAAGTTAGTCCTAGGCCTTACCCAGGGTTTTCAGGTCTTGTAACTTGTCACTTCTGTTCCGGTTGTTCATCAATTTGCTCAGTGGGCACCAGTAACGTCTCCATTCATTGGGAATGAGGTCCATTACTGCCACTGTTTTTTGGCATATTGAACACACCACGATAGCTTGCCAGGCTCTGCCGTGGCTCTGGGTTCATCCCAGAGGGCTTTTCAGGTATCTTGTCCTATCTCGCAGAAAAGAATTTCAGGAGTGGACAGCAGTGAAGTAAGAACGGGTTTTATTTAGTGGTTTTGAGAAAGGGGCAGGAGGGAGAGAAACGTTGGAGTAACACATTCAAGAGAGAACACGGGCTTCTGGGAAGGCAGAGACAGCCCAGTCCACCTCTCAAGAGGGGAGAGGCGGGTGGTGCGTGTGTTCCAGCGCCACATGTGTTCAGCCACATGAGCACAAGCAGCACCTCAGGAGGGGCTCTAGCTAGGGAAAAGTCTCTTGCTAGGGTAGAGTTGGGAGTGGTCAATGGTCCTCTTTGGAATTCCTTTCCTGGCCTTTGTTCCTGCTGGCACTTCTCCCAGAAGGGATCCAGCCTGTTTTTGGTCTCTTGGAACCCGTTGAAGTCTTCTAAAGCCTTAGCTCCTGTGTCTGCAAAGCAGGCTTTTGCAGCCTTAGGTTATTGGTTTTGTTACCTCCTTGGAATTCCACTGCCGTGGAACATCTTCCCCTGTCTAGATGCTAATGTCATTGTGGCCCAAAGTTCAAAACTGAAACAAAAACCTACCTTCTTGAAGAAATGTTATAAAGACTTAATAAAATACCACACTTAAGGAACAGAAAATATAGTTCCTCTGAATAGTATAGGAGCGGTGGTGGTGGGACTCTGTGTACATCCACGATTCCCAGGATCCTCAAAGATGCCTAGGCTCCGAGTTAGAAATGGGGGGATGGGGGAGGAGGAGGATGTTACTGAAAAACAAAAGAAAGGGACTCCCCAGGCAGGAAGGAACTGAGTACAGGACTAAGTCAAGTGTACTCAGATTGTGATGTTTTTATAGGAAAGCTGGGTTTTCACCTTTCTAATCAAATAAAATCTCAGTGGTTTCCCATCTGTTTCCAGAGAGGTCTTGTTAATGTAGGGCTCTTTGTGTTGTTAAAATAAATTAACATCTTTCACTTAGGTTGGTGGGAACCTTCTCTTTATTTAAGACATTTTAGGTTATGTATTTCACCTTACTACAGAGTCTGGCAAGCTACCCATGGTGTATTTGATATGCCAAAAACAGTAACAATAATAGACCTCATTCCCAACGAATGGAGACGCTACTGGCGCCTGCTCCAGCAAATTGATGAACAACACGAAGACAAGTAATACAAGTGACAAGTGATTTCACTATATGCCCAGGTACTGTCTCTCACCTTGTATTTCCAAAATCTGGGGCAGAATTTATGGTTTTGGGGGCTGGAATGATAATGTAACAGGTAGGGTGTTTGCCTTGCACACGACTGACTCGGGTTTGATCCCCAGCATCCCATACAGTCCCCAAGCAACACCAGGAGTAATTCCTGAGTTCAGAGCCAGGAGTAACCCCTGAGCATCTCTGAGTGTGACCCCAAAAAAAGCAAAATTAAATAAGTGAATAAATAGATAGATAGATAGATAGATAGATAGATAGATAGATAGATAGATAGATAGATAGATAGATAGATAGATAGATAGATAGATAGATAGATAGATAGATAGATAGATAGATAGATAGATAGATAGATAGATAGATAGATAGATAGATAGATAGATAGATGAATGAATAAATGAACGATAGAAGAAGAAATGAATGAATGAATGAATGAATGAATGAATGAATGAATGAATGAATGAATGAATGAATGACTTGGGAAATTATAAACTTTTGGTCTCCAAATGAGCCCAGGAATCTGTGGGAAAGTTTAAAATGTAAAATGAAGACAACTTAAAATGAAGCTGCTTGCAGCAGTTGGCAAAGGCAAACTGAGGCTCCCTCCATCATTATTTTTTAATTTATTTTATTTCATCATACCACCATGAGATATACAATTCCAAAGATGTTCATGTTTGGGTTTCAGTCATACAGTGTTCCAGCACCCATCCCTCCACAGTGCGCATTTCCCACCACCAATGTCCCCACATTCCCTCCCTCTCCCCCCAGCCTGAATCTATAGCAGGCGCTTTTCCTCTTCTTTTCTCTCTCTCTCACTCTCTCTCTTTCTCCCTTCTCTTATACATTGTGGCTTGCCCTACATACGTTTAGAAGTTATCATGTATATCCCTTTGCCTACATTCAATGCTCAGTTCTAGTCTGGCATTACCATTTCTAAAAATTAGTAGAACACTAGTATATATTTATATCCCACAGATGAATGCAGTCATTCTATTTCTGTCCTTTTCCTTCTAATTTCACTCAGCATGATAATCTCCATGTCTAGCCATTTGTAGGCAAATTTCATGTTTGGCTTTTCCTGACAGCTGCATAGTATTCCACTGTGTAGATGTACCATAGTTTATCCAGTTTTCTGTTCTCAGGCACTCAGGTTGTTTCCAGATTCTGGCTATTGTGAGTAGTGCTGCTATGGATATAGTAGTGCAGATGGTGTTTCTGCTGTGTGTTTTTGGATCTCTGGGGTATATTCTGAATTAGTATTGTTGGGGCAAATGCTTCCTTCATTATTAAGGTGTCATTTCCTCCCTAAACTATCAAATTGTGCGGATTCTAACAAGAATTTTTTTCCTACAAAATTGTCAGACTGGGACCCCCAGGAGGGCAGACGGGTTTTGGGAGTGGGCCGTCACCTCTGGGGGGTCCCGGAAGCAGCCAGATGAGACTCACCCATCACACTAGCCACCATTTTCGCTGTCCGGATGCTGGGAAACTGCCTCACGACCAGATTAACAGAGCAAAACCAGTTCGAGCCCAGGTAGGCGGCTCCCAGAAGCGGGAATCACTGGGAATTCATCAGATGGAGTCAGGGTTTGGCCATTCCCCTCTCCATTTTGTCGAGCCTGGTGGCCCCGCCCAGGAGCTGCCCGGGGCCATCGGCCATAACATGAAGAGCCTCACAAGCGGCTGGGGAGGCTGGAACTCGGCTCGCCCTGGGCCCAGCTGAAGAGGGGACCCCAGGAGGGCAGACGGGTTTTGGGAGTGGGCCCGTCACCTCTGGGGGGTCCCAGAAGCAGCCGGATGAGACTCACCCATCACACTAGCCACCATTTTCACTGTCCGGATGCTGGGAAACTGCCTCACGACCAGATTAACAGAGCAAAACCAGTTTGAGCCCAGGTCCCGCGCCACTTGCAGCCAGCAGTCCATTAAAAATAGTGGAAACAGTAATGTCTTTTAATGCACTGCATTCCATGAAGAGCAGGAAAGTTTGGCGGGAGGTAGAGATAAAGAGGAGAGAAATGACATACAGAACCCGCCAAGTAGTTGAGGTGTGGGAGGGGGGAGGGAGGTGGGGACATTGGTGATGGGAGATGGGTTTGGGTGGAGGGATGGGTGTTGGAACAGTGTAGAACCAAAACTCTACATGAGTATCTTTCAATTGTATGTCTAAAATGGTGTAATAATATTTGGGAGGGAGAATAATAAAATTAAATTAAATCGGAAAAAAAAATTGTCAGACTGATTCTAACATTCATTTTAACAGTTAGGGGAAACCTAGGGTAATTAAAACAGCTTTGAAAAAGTACAGAGTTTGAGTAATAACCCAAGTGACTTCAAGAGCTATTACCAATACAATAGAATACTGTGTTCTGCTATATAAACATTTGGCTACATCTTGTAGGCAAATAAATTCCAAGAGACTATGAAGTATACAAATCCTTTTATCCTGTTCTGTCTGGTTGGCCAACAGGCAACACTGCTAGGACTTTTATAGGAAAATAAGCTCCATCAAACCGGAAGTTCATCTGTCTTAATGAAGTGGGGAATCTGAGACTGAGTAAGCGACGTTTTTATTGACCCCTATTAGACCTACAATTCCCACTTTGCAATAATGTCACTCCTCATGATCGGGGTCTTCCATTTGGTCTCCTTACAAAAGAAACGCACCACATCCTGATACTGCTGCCCGGTACTGGTGAAGGAACGTGGCGTTCCCTGACTAGGATTCTATATTTTCTATTTAATTTATTTTTATTTTGTTTTCCCATTATGCCATATATAAGCACGGTGGTTTACAATGTTGTTCATGGCAATTTGTTACATTCACCGAGTCATCACCAATCCCACCACTGTACCTTCCCACGCCTGTTATCTCCAATTTTCCCATCCACCACCCTTAAGACTACCCCCGTAGCAGGTCCTCAATGATTTATTTTATATAATTTGCTACAAGAGTGATCAAAAACTGTTTCATCAGAAGTTGGTGAAGATTGTGTATCTCACCATGGAGCTATTAAGCCCTTATATAAGAGATGACTAAGATGTTAGAGGTTAAAACGTCAGTGTTGATATTTTATTAACTGAGATTGGATGCCTTCTACAGTGCAGCCCATCCGATCTGGTGTACTGCTCCTGGTTTGACTGTTGTTGCAGCTTCACGCTCCTTTTGTGTTGTTTTGTTTTTCCTTTTTAGATGCTCCATTTGAAGGGTTCAGGAACTTGCATTTGCACAGCCCATACACGACTGCCATCTAGTGGGATAATTATGCAAGTTGCCAGTGCTCCATTTTCATAGGTTTCATTCCAAATCCCCACAGTTCTTTGACAATAAAAAATCAGACTTGATAAGCATTGCAAACCATGGTGCTTACAATAATTACTTTTAATCAACTTCGACATCAGGGAGGGAAAGGGCCTGTGAAGAGGAGGCAGGAGCCAGTATTAAAGTGGAATCAATATCTTAGAAGCAATCATGGAAGAGCATCTCTCTTAGAAAGCAGTGATAAAGGGGCTGGAGCAATAGTACAGCGAGGAGGGAGTTTGCCTTGCACACAGTGGACCCAAATTCTATCCCCAGCATCCCATATTGTGCCCCAAGCACCACCAGGAATAACAGTTGAGTACAACCCCTGAGCATCTGTGGGGAATTCTGTCTTCACTGACATGGCCAAACAAGGCTCTGTGTTAACCAAATCTATTTGCTTTTTTGGGTGTGACCCAAAAAATCAAAAAAAAAGAAAAAGAAGAGAAAGAAAGGAAGGAAGGAAGGAAGGAAGGAAGGAAGGAAGGAAGGAAGGAAGGAAGGAAGGAAGGAAGGAAGGAAGGAAGGAAGGAAGGAAGGAAGGAAGGAAGGAAGGAAGGAAGGAAGGAAGGAAGGAAGGAAGGAAGGAAGGAAGGAAGGAAGGAGGGAAGGAGGGAAGAAGGAGGGAAGGAGGGAAGGAGGGAGGGAGGGAGGGAGGAGGGAGGGAGGGGAGGGGAGGGAGGGAGGGAGGGGAGGGAGGGCAGGGCGGCCAGGCAGGGCAGGGGAGGGCAGGGCAGGGCAGGGCAGGGCAGGGCAGGGAAGGGGCAGGGAAGGGAAGGGAAGGGAAGGGGAGAGGTTGACCCCTCTGGATGTGGAAACAAAGAGATAGTTTGGGGAATTTAGAGAAGATGAAAAACGATAAATAACGGAGAGCAAGGGTAATAATCACAAGGTATCATCCTTACTCAGGAGTAAGCTCTGAGCTGGCCTGCTGACTGTGACCCAAAGAACAAAGCAAAGCCAAGCCTTACCTTCAAGGATCCAAGTGCCCTCGGAAATAAACCGGGTGATGAGATTAAACCTCAAAGCGCCGGTGGTCTGTTTTTATTTTCAATTTTAAAAACTCACTAGTTTGCTAAGGAATCCTTTCCTAAACTAGCTTGGGATCCGTCATTTACTAATTGAAAACAGATCATTTAAAAACTAGCTTTTCTATTACCTGCACCCCTTGGTTGTGGGTCACATAGTTTATAGTTCTATCAAAAAAACTACATTGTATACAGTTCTAGACAGGTTCTACTGATACCAGTAAGCCTAGCAAGAAGCCAGAGCAAACCACACATCATGCAGTCAGTCATTTCAACATCCAGATTCCATAGTTCCTCAGGCTCCATCCGAGAGAAAACCTGATCTTTCCCATTTAAGTTTCATCAGTAAATGCTCGAGATGAGAGCCTTCTACTGAGATTATACCACCTACACGGCAGAGCCTGGCAAGCTGCCCATGTTTTATTTGTTATGTCAAAAACTAGTAACAGTTATGGACCTCAGCTCCATGACCTGAAGAATGGTTTGAGGCTCTTCCTGTCCCTGAAGCAAGCAGATGCCCTTGGGTTACACTTGATTGTGACAGATGTATGGAGATGTTACTAGTGCCCACTAGAGCAAATCAATGAACAATGGGAAGACAGGGATACAGTGATCAAAAAACTAATTACTTTCCTTTGTCTTTAATTCTGCCTTTCTCCTCTGTCCTGAGATTTCATTTGATACATTTTCTATTACATTAAACATGCCCTCCAATCTTGCAAGTTTTTTGTGGATTTGTTGTTTGGGTGGTGGTGGTGGTGTTTGATTAGAGACCACATTCAGCTGTGCTCAGGGCTTACTCCTGGCTGTGCTCAGGGTTCACTGGTGGTACGATCTATAAATATTTGTTTGTTTGCTTTGCTTTGAGCCACACCCAGCAGTGCTCAGGGTTTACTCTTAGCTCTGTGCTCAGGGATCACTTCTGGTGATGCCCCGGGTACTATATGAGGTCCTGGAGATGGAATCTGGGTCAGCTGTGTATAAAGTAAAAATCTACTTGCTGTACTATTGTTCCAGCTCTGGTAATTCTATACATCTTTTACTAAGCAAGAAAGCCCATACTTTAAAATTAGAAATGCATAGAGAGATGCAGAGACAGAGAGAGAGACAGAGAGAGAAAGAGAGGAAACTGGGGTACCTGCTATTAAGGCAGCCTGGGGGTGGGTGGGAGGGGTGGGGGTACATTGGTGGTGGGAATGGGGTACTAGTGGAGAGATGGGTGCTGGTATACTGTACTACCAAGAACCAATTATGAACACCTTTGAATTATATGTTTCATGGTGGTATAATAAAAATTTTTTAAAAATTAGAAATGCATAAAATTCTAAATCAGTAGAAAATTAGACTATGGTACTAATGATCGGACTACCTGCCCTAGGCATGGGTTATTTGGGCAGAGAAGGACTGGAATGACTGGAAAAACAGTCATTCTCAAACACAGGAAACTTTCTAATTAGTAAAATGTTTTAAATTGTAATTGGATTATTGGTTACCTATAGGAAACTCGGGTGACTTAAACACAGTATATGTGAGCCACATTTTTTAATTTTTATTTCTCAACCAAGGAAAGCTAAAAAGAAAGAGGAAGCAGAAAACAAAAAGTGCATGTAATTAAAAACAGTTATAGTCTCACTTTTTCTCAAAGGCTAGTAACAGTAGGTGGGACTAAAGACAAGAGAAAATACTAGCCAGAATACTGTGGTTCTGAGATACCAAAGAGTTGCAGGCTTTGGATATGGTTTATTTAGAATGGGTAGATTCCAATTTCAATTTCTAGATAACTAAAAATTGAAAGTATCCACTAGATTCTTGGTTTGAGACAATTAGATGGTTTGCGGCTTCAAATCCATGAAAGCCCAGAAGCTGATATGTGAGGGGATGAAGACAATGACATGTTTCATGTATGTCTGAGGCGACCGTGAATTATGCAAATTTTCATCATCATTGTATCATTGTCTTCCCGTTCATTACGATTTGCTCGAGCGGGCACCAGCAACATCTCCATATGTCCTGTCTCATGCAAGTAGAGCCCAAGGGCACCTGCTTGCTCCAGGAACATAAAGAGCCTCAAACCATTCCATCAGGTCATGGGAATGAGGTTTATAATTGTTACTGGTATCTGGCATATCAAATACGACACGGGTAGCTTGCCAGGCTCTGCCATGCGGGTAGCATACTCTTGTAGTCATCTCAAAATCCAGCATTTATTGATGAGCCGCGTGGCGCAATGGACCGCGCGAGCTGGGCTGTGATAGGCTGGTCTGCTGGGTGGAGTTCTGACGAGGGGGAAGTCCGGATGTGGAAAATGGAGGTCCTCATGGAGTGTGTGTGTGGGGGGGCGTCGTCTGGCTTGTTGTGAAGCTCAAATTAGGTCTGAGTAAAAGTTAGATATACTGTTTCGCCTTGGATGAAAGATGTCATTTCCCACAATGTCTTCTTGGCACTCATTACCACACAGATAAAAAATAATCCAATGGGGGGATCGATAGACTAGTAGGAAGGGCATTTGCCTTGCACGAGGTTGACCCAGGTTCGATCCCTAGCATCCCATATGGTCCCCTGAGCACCGCCAGGAGTAATTCCTGAGAGCAGAGCCAGGAGTAACCCCTGAGCATTGATTGTCAGGTGTGACCCAAAAAGCAAAGAAAAAAAAATCCATAGGGGCCAGAGCAATAGTATAGTGGGTAGGACATTTGCTTTGCATGCAGCTGACCCAGGTTCGATCCCTGGCAGTCCATATGTTCCCCAAGCACTGCCAGCAGTAATTCCTGAGTGCAGAGCCAGGTGTAACCCCTGAGCATCACCAGGTGTGACGCAAAAAGCAAAAAAAAAAAAAAAAAAAAAAAAAAAAGAAGAAGAAGAAAAGAGAGTGGTAAAAACACAGATTAAAAGCCAGGACAGGGCCGGAGCGATAGCCCAGCGGGTAGGGTGTTTGCCTTGCACGCAGCCGTCCTGTGCCGGCCCGGGTTCGATTCCTGACATCCTGTATGGTCCCCTGAGCACCGCCAGGAGTAATTCCTGAGTGTAGAGCCAGGAGTAACCCCTGAGCGTCGCCGGGTGTGACCCAAAAAGCAAAAAAAAAAAAAAAAAAGCCAGGACAGCATGTGGGTGTCGACAGATGAGGGGGACAGACTGTTTCTCGTCTACCACTTGCGCAGGCAGCACTTCGGTCCTCTCAGAACCCAGCCAAGGGGGGGTGAAAGGGGCGAGGCCGCTGACAGGCGATGCAGTTGCATTTCTTCCAACCTGGTACATGGTGTTGGTTGCCAGGGAGCAACCAAATCAGATCCTCCCCCATGAAAGGGTTGTCCCTGTCCTGAAGTGTTGTGCTTGGGATTACCTGAAAGCCAGTAGAGGCTGAGAGGCTGACAGTAGTGGCAGGAATCCTGAGCTGAGCTTACCAGTACAAATGGAAGGTGAAGGAAATTGAGGGAACTTGAAAGAGGGTTAAAGTCCTGATGTTAAAGTCCAGCCTGAAGGGCCGGAGCGATAGCCCAGCGGGTAGGGGCTTTGCCTTGCAGGCGGCTGGCCTATGCTGGCCCGGGTTCAATCTCCGGCATCCCATATGGTCCCCCGAGCGCCACCAGGAGTGATTCCTGAGTGCAGAGCCAGGAGAAACCCCTGAGCATTGCCGGGTGTGACCCAAAAAGCAAAAAGCCAATAAATAAATAAGTAAATAAATAAATGAATAAATAAATAAATAAGAATAAAGTTGAGCCTGAGTACGGCTGATCCTAAGCCCTTGTGGACGCCAAATAAATATCTCCTTTCCTGCCCCTCCCTCTGGGATCCCACTCTGTTCTCCCAAGGGCCCTGGACATCTCAGAGTTTAGAACAACTTGTAGTAGCTGCGAGATCAACTTTATTAGCATGCGATGGTTTGTATACTATGGCTCAGAAAAGGTTGTGCTAAAGCTCGACACATAACAATCTCGATAGAATCAATCATTTGCACCAGAAACCTTTCAATACCATACTCCCGGAGTCTATGAGCCCTTCACATTTTCATGAGGTCATTCTAATTGCCAAGGCAACACTTCCTGTCCCTGCCTGACTTGTCAGCTGTCTCCTGACTATCTTTATCAAATGATGATCCATTTACATCTCTTAAGACCTTTTGCTCCTTTTCACATACTAACAATAACTACTATTCTTTCAACAGACCTCTCATTTCTTCTCTTAGAGTCCAGAAAACTCCACATTTGAATTGGCTTTGTGAGTTCATTGTTCTATCTTCTGCAAATCTCTCCTTTTCTTCAGTGAATGGCATTCACAATCTCTCTTTCCCCTGTGCCCTCTAAACTTTGCCAGCAGAAAAATAGAAAAAGAAATGATTGATAACATGGCATTAACTGGGGTCAGTTTTGTCTCATCAAGAGAAGCTTACATACTCATGCTTCTTCTGGGCTTCTGCAAAAATGAAGCTACTATGTATAACACGCTTGGATCAGAGCCTGGCACATAATAAATGTTAGCTATCATCAACATGACTATGAACCAACAGATTGGCTCATTAAACAATCAACACCAGCTTTACTGTCTCATAGCTCTTGGGTCTCAGCAGTTAATTAAGCTCGTCCTCACTTGTCTATTCCTACTTTCGGAGCAGCACATAGAAGACTATTTTCAACAGCATCCTACTGTTGCTTTGCCATCCCCAAATTAAGGTTATTTTTGCTTTTGTTTTGGGGGTCACACCCAATGGTGCTCAAGGCTTACTCCTGACCCTGCACTCAGGAGCCATTTCTGGCCGGGCTTGGGAGACTATCTGTGGTGGCAAGGGTCACCCATGTCCAAGTCTAACACTGTACTATTCCCGTCCATCATCCCCAAATACATACTGAAGCTTACTCAAGTCTTGTACTTTCCAGTGGTGGACAAGCTGAGATTCAGGCTGAACAGAAGACAGCCTTTCTTTCTTGCCAAGAGGGCGAAGCAAGCTCACAGAATTACTCTTGCAAATGATACACAGCTAACCAGTAGCACTGTCTAGACTCACCCCCATCTTGGTTGATGAGCAAAGGAATGATCTAAACTATAAATACACAAATAGCAAAACAATAAGAAAAAACAAAACAAAAAAATCAGTTCTCGAAAGAACACTTCCCAATTCTATTCTTCTTATGCTCAGTTTGGGGAGTGATCAGAGCGTGATTTAACCCACACACTATATATACAAGATTAAATCACAGCAGAGCCTGGCAAGCTACCCATGTCGTATTTGATATGCCACAAACAGTAACAATAATACACCTCATTCCCATGACCTGAACGAATGGTCTGAGGCTCTTTGTGTTCCTGGAGTGAGCAAATGCCATTGGGCTACACTAGCTTGCGACAGAATGTATGGAGATGTTACTGGTGCCCGCTCGAGCAAATCAATGAACAACGGGAAGACAAGTGATACAAGTGAAATCACAGCAGAGTACACTAACTGGCCCATTGAGGAGCTTGGGCCCCCAGATACTCACTCTATTCCCTCTGCATCCTCAAACCATCTTCCAGTCACATGAATACTTGACAGGCATTAAAGCTGATGAGAAACTTCTGACCGGAGCCTGTCCCAGAGGTTGTGCTGCCAGAGGCTAAGCCAACTTGGGAACTGGGCCTCTTGATTTGCAGTTCAGATGAGCCCAAGCATCCTAGAGGCCCCTCTGCTAAGTCCAGTATCCCTGGGATTATTATTCGTGCAGTATCCCGGGAATGACTGCTTGCTAGCATTTGGGCAGAGTGTGGACACACACACACACACACACACACACATATACATATGCTTCCGATGCCAGCGTCACGTGCATTGCAATTTGGAGACAACCGCTGGACTAGAGCCATTACCGACTGGATCCCACGGGATGTCAAAAGATCACATGGCCGCCCACCTACAAGATGGTCAGACTTCCTTGTCAAGACCCTGAAGGAACGGTTTGAGGCTCTTCATATTCCTGAATCAACCAGATGCCATTGGGCTACATTGGCACGTGATAGGGTCCAATGGAAATGTTAACTGGTGCCCGCTCGAGCAAATCGATGAATAACGGGATTCAAGTGATCAAGTGGACATATAAGCTGGTCTCATACATGACATGAGAGCTGTCTTGGGATAAGATAAAGCCAAGGAGGGATAAGGGAACGGATCATGGGTCCGAGATTAACTGAGACACAGATGCCATAAACATCTTCCCGAGCTTAGTCAAGAACATTGTGTGAAGGGCAGGGTACAAGGTAAATCTCAACACTCTGGCAATCTGGACCCAGGACATATCTCAGGGCAGACAACCAGGAATTTCTATGCAACTTCTGATAAACTAACTTTGATCTTCTCATCACCATGTTATAACCAGCCGTGATCTCCTTTTGTGTATTTCTAATGAGAACAATCAGAGCTCTCTCACAAGCTTACAACCTCACTATGGATATAGTGTACTAACCCCACTCGGGCCTTATCTTATTTTCCTTTCATCCATAGTTTACAAAAACTTGGGTGTTTGGGGGCTGGGGTTTTGGTTTGTTTTGGTAAAGCACCTCATGTCCTGTTTTATCGGTGCTGGTTAGAAAATAGAAAGAGAAAGAAAAAAAAGATTCTACCAACACATGATGGGCTCAAGGAGACCCAGACAAACCTGCTTTTCCCTTATTACAGGCAGAACTGGCAGTGCCAGGGAACAGTGCCAGGGACGAGAAGACAAGCATCCAATCCTCTGGGTTTCTCGTTAGTCTGTCCTAAATGCGCAGTCCGACCCTTGCTTGGTGGATGGCTCTGTGCTTCGTGTTGGGCTCTAGAAAGCTGCCAAAACCCTTCAGTGTGTATCTGCCAATCCTTTAGAGAGCTCAAGGGCTTTGCAGGGTAAACAAGCCCTAAGCTTCCGAGAGTCCTGGGGTGTAACCACACAAATCTTTATGATTTGTGTCACTGACACTTGCAGCTTGATTGTGAATTTCTCTAGGATTGGAGTCTGCATGTTTCTGACATTCAAATTTCACCTTCAGTGGCTGAGCCATAACCCAGGTGAGGCAGTGGAAACTCTTGAGTAAATACAGCCAACGAAACAAGCCAAAGGTAGCCCAAACGCTTTGGAGGAGGGGTGGCCGGGCCACGTCAAGCAGCTGCCTCCGTGTACATCTCAAGACAGACACATCCGGAAACAACCACAGTTTGCTTTATTAGGTGTTCCTTGGTGATATAACACAGCGTTCTGAAGGAATAAGAAACACGAGACTTTTTTTTTACTGTAATTATTTTGCCATTAAGACAGTGGTTACAAAAAAAAAACAACAAAAAAAACAAAACCAAAGATACTCTTCTGGCTACACACATTATCGGCTTTAGCATTGAAAGTTCCTCCACTCATGGGTCACAATATCAATTCCAAGGATTAAAACCATCTATTATTAAATCCTACACTGTTTTAGAGCATCAAGTCACTGCAGTTATTCAGTTCTGAGACACTGCCCTTTTATTTTAGCATTTACATATGACATTCATTTAACAGACACACAAAGCAAGCCAACAGGCAAACATGCGGACACAGTCTGCGGAAATCTTCAGGTTTAAAGTTGCTTTAAGGAAACAGTGAAAATAACCAAACATCACCATGAGCTCGTACAGGAAAAACAGGAAGACTCAAGTGAATACTTAAGAGCTGCAAGTGTTTCTTAGAATTGAAACAAAAAAAATTTTTTCCGACTTGTTCAAATTTCCTCTAAGTGCAGGTGAGAAAAAGAAGTAAATATATTAAGTTAACCAATTATTCTTTCAAAGTGCAATTTACTTTTAAAATAACAAATAAACAACAACAACAAAAAAAATACACCCCAACCATAACCCCAAAAGGCAAAATGCGGAGAGATGAGTGTGATGACGGAGTGACCTACGTTTTTTGTGTTATGCTTTACCAAAGCAGATTTGGTTTTAAAAAAGCCTGCCAACATAACATGAGGAGAGAGCTTAGGAGAACCTGTACACACGTTGGGAAGGAAACACAACACAGATCAGCAGATGTCGAGATGGACTCAACGCAGCTCATGGAAAGGGTCACCGAGGAGACAGGAAATAGGAAAGCAGACCCCAGCTCAGCTGTGGCCTTCAAAGGGACCACACGGTTACTATGAAGCCTGTCCTCCCTCCTGCAGTGCGGACGTGACGTACCACTCAGAAAACAGATTCCCCTTCTCTCGCCCCACTCTGGCCAAATGAAATAGCTTTTAGGTCAAATTTCCCAATGATTTGCTGAGTTCAGAAGGGCTATCTGTATTGCTTTTCGGGTTTTTAAATAAATATTTGGAGAAGAAAAAACTCGAGGCTGTCTCTATCTCCCGCCCTCAAGAGAAGCCACCAGATGCTTTGGAATTCCAAAGACAATTTGCACGAAATAGGCTGACAGGGGCCAGATTCCCACTTACTCAACACTCTGGGCTGGTGGGTGGCTTGAGAATGGCCGACTCACTGGGTGCAGCAGCCCAAGCCATCAGATGGGCTCTTTAGGCAAAGTCCTAACATCTCCGGCTTCAACTTCTCGGTATGGATCTGCTCTTGGTCCCATATACGATACTGC
This sequence comes from Cryptotis parvus, assembly GCA_021461705.1. Taxonomy (NCBI): domain Eukaryota; kingdom Metazoa; phylum Chordata; class Mammalia; order Eulipotyphla; family Soricidae; genus Cryptotis; species Cryptotis parvus. The sequence goes on along the minus strand of JAJIBD010032863.1, from coordinate 37,072 downwards.
GGTGGATAACTTGGGCCCCTGCCCCTCAACAGGTGTGGCTACAAACTCAAGTGCTCGTCCTCCTAATGGAGGTGGCACCAGTCTTTGCAGACAGGGACAGAGCATTACTATGGTTGCCATGACAAAGCTCCTTCTAGGTAGGTTCTTATGACCACAGTAAATTGATAGATCTGGCCATTTGGAAAGAAAGTGGGCAAAGAAAAAGAAATTAGCATCTCGGAGACACAGGCTAGAGGAAACCCAGTGAAGAGAGACACGTGAAGATATTCTTCATGTGTGAGAGAGGGAGAGAGAGAGAGAGAGAGAAAGGAGAGAGAGAGGCAAAAAGAGGGAAAAGCGAGTCCTCCAGAGACAAAATCTGCAGCAAAATCTAGACCAAAATGAAAACCTGCCCTTTACCTACATACAGTTGACCCAGCAGAAAGACTACAGAATGACATGCGGACGTTTGGGAGCCGCTCGGAGACGGGAAACTTGCCAAGCCTCCTGAGTCAGCTTGATGGTGGTGCGATTGCATCATAAGGATGTCCAGTTAAAACCCTTTATTAGTACTGAATTAGGCTTTCCAATTTAATGTTTTAAAAAAATCCCTCCTCCTTCCCACCCCACCTGGCCCTCCCACCCCCATGAACAAAACTTTGCTAAAAAAATTTTAAAAAAGAAAAAGGCAGCTCTGGGCAATTCACTTTCTCTTCCCCACCCCTCCCCCATGAAAAGGAAGATGATTAATTAATTACAATAGAGGGCAGAGAGGGGGAAACCCTTGTGATTCGCTTGGTTTTTATGTCTGAATGCTTAATGTGGTTCTGTGATTGGGTTGGTGGACAGACGTGTGTGATATTTGCAGTATGGAGGGAAGTCAGTGAGCAAAATCAGTGGTTCTGGGTGAAAGATGGAATGAGGGGTCCCAGAGGGAGTCCCATGAACTGGCTGCCCCACAGTAACTATCACAGGCTCTTTAAAAAAAAAGGAAGGAAGGAAGGAAGGAAGGAAGTCTCAGAATGTCCTCAGATGTCCTGTCCCACATCCTGGTGGACTGCACGGAACTTTAGCCCAGACTGGTGATGTTGGCACGTCCACCAGGGGAGCCACGATACGCTGGGTGGTGCGGCGGGAATGTTGTCATCAATCTGGGCGCCTGCAAAGAACAGAGGGTCAAAAGCAAGTTACAAGGATTCCTGCTACAAACTGAAAGAACACTCTTGGGAGAAATCAGGCTGGGCCCATGGGTCTCCAGTGGACAGAGATTCAGACCATAAAAGCAGTCTCCGCTGAGGAGACTTGGATCCACTCCTTGTAAGTCAAATTATTTATAAAGTAACATGCTGTACGTTCCAGCCTGAACTCAGGGTCCCAGTGGGGGTGACTGCTGTGAGCCTCTCCCTCTCTCTGCCTCCTCCCAGCGCCGTCCCTCCACCCTTACTCAGGAGATGGAATGACGGTTCTTTTGACTTAAGTAGCCTGATGAGAAATGACAGCACTCCATTGTTCACTCTTAAGATTCTTTAAAAAATTCAGTGAACTGTCTCTGGCACGTATGGTAAGTTTTTAAAAAAAATGAGCGTACCTGACAAGAAAAACAAAATCTGGCTGAATAACTATTCCTTTAGTGGCCATGAAACTAAAGCTATGTATCCGGTCAGAGAGCTTAGAAGAATGGGAAGCAAAATCCTAAAGATTTATTTGTTTGTATTTGGACCAGACCCCGTGATGCTCAGGGGTTTCTCCTGGCTCTGCACTCAGGAATTGCTCCTGATGGTACTCGGGACACCCTATGGGATGCTGGGGATAGAACCCAGGTCAGCTGCGAGCAAGGAAAGTGCCTGCCCTGCTGTGCTATCCTCTGGCCTGCAGAAGACAGAATTCTAGTCAGGGTCCAAGAGAGGGACTGACAGCTTCATAAGGCAAAGCTGGATTCCTTCTTCTCATCCGTAATGACTCCCACACTTTATCCAAGCAAGTAACTTCCAACAACCCAATGGGTTTATCTGAGCACCTTTCACATATCTTGCCCCACTGAATCCCCATGACAACCTCAGATCAGCTCCTACTACTACTAAAGCCAGTTTCTAGAAGAGAGTCGTATGTAGGCTATGAAGGGAAGTCATGAAATGTCACACGCAGAACTTCTATGACAGTCTATAGGGAGAAAAGCGTGAGAAGGCGCAGTCGCCTTTCCAACACTACACAGCTCTTTGTCAGACGTCACCTCACTACACTGGGCAGACACAGAGTGTGAGCAAAGAGGTAAAGCGAGACGTGAAGATTCTAAAACCCAACTGGCCATTGGCCCAGAAGGTGATCTCTGCTGGTGCTGGTATTTCCCAGAAAGGATGTGACTGTCTTTCATTGCTGCTCTTTCTTTCTTTTTTTTTCTTTTTGGGTCACACACCCGGCAATGCTCAGGGGTTACTCCTGGCTCTGCACTCAGGAATTAACTCCTGGCGGTGCTCGGGGACCATATGGGATGCCGGGGATCGAACCTGGGCTGGCATGGGCCAGCCTCGTGCAAGACAAACGCCCTACCCACTGGGCTATCGCTCCGGCCCCTCATTGCTGCTCTTTCAACAACACTGATTCAGGACTCTGCTATCAGAGCCCGCGCAAGGCCCTGAAGAGCTGCCCGTTAGCCAAACCATCACCATACCAGACAAGCTGAATCCAGACTGGTGCAGATTCCGGACCGGGGTGCCTGCTGCTTGGCAGGAGACGTCTTGGCCGAGGAGGCAGGAGTGACCGTCTTGGGTGTCACAGACACCTCACACACGGGGTCCATCGTACAGACCGCGAGGAACCCCTCTGAGCTCCGCTAGCTGCAAAACACAAAAGCCCTTCAACTCCAGTGGCGTGGTCAGAGGACTCTTCATCTTGGCAACCCTTCTATGGGGAAGGAGCTGAAGCCAGGACAAGCCCGTGAGGGTGGGAGGGTTCCCCTTACAGACAGGTGCAGTGACAAGAACGACGTCCGTGTGACACCAAAGCTCCCTGTCATGGGTCATGGGTGATTATAAAATTGACAAATATTTATTGACTTCTTGTCCTCAAAGTACTTCAACTTAAATCTGACAGGGGTCCGCAAATATGCTGTCATTTTATATTCACAGTTCCAAGAATATTCTGGTTCCAAGCTTACAAATTTACACTTTTCTAAATTCCCTTTAAGCTCTACTCTCCCTCCCTCAAGTATCAGGTGTCGTGGCCATTCACCGTGCTCTAAAGATGGTGCATTTTCCCCATCCTCATGCTTGAGGGCCTCCCTTCTTTATCAAACTCCTACATTCTCTCAGAACCCTTCTCAAAAATCCCCTACCTAAAATACTTGTCTCCTTGAGGCCGCAGCTGTGGTCCCCCACTGTAAACACTCCCCCTCCTTACAGCACATGCCAGAGCTTCACTTTATTCTGACCAGACACGGCTGATCCTCCTGCTAGTACCCTGAATTTCAGTATACAAGACTACACCCCACCTTTTCCCGAATCCCCCACATTTACCTTATTATTCTGACCCAAAATACTTGGCAAATACTTGCTAACAGAAGTGGATCTAAGACAAGAAAAAAGCAACCAGATAATTCTTAAGGTTAGAACTACTCACCCTGCTCCTTGCCTTGATCCTCTTGTACACGAAATCAGGGAAGGGCTTTCGGGGATGTAGCGGCCCGAGCCCTCGGTGACGTGCAGGGTGCCGTCCTCCAGGACAATCTTCCCCTGGCTGATCACCACCAGTGGCGATCCACGGCACTCCATGCCTTCAAAGATGTTGTACTCGAGAGCCTGGAGGAGGGAGGACAATTCTGGAGCAGACCCCGCTGTCCCCAAGTCAGGGGTCCCCACAAGACCCCTGTCCCATGTAGACAGAATAACAGCCCCTAGCTTGAGCCTCGGGCTCACAGTGTAGCCAGCACACACAGACTCTGTCTTAACTTCCCGGTAAAAAAGTAATTAAAAGTATAGGCAAAGAGATACACATAACCTCTAAATGTGTGTATTGCAAGCCACAATGTGTAAGTGTGTAAGAGAACAGAGAGAGAGAGAGAGAGAGAGAGAGAGAGAGAGAGAAGAGGTAAAAGTACCTGCCATAGAGGCAGGCTGGGGAGGTGGGAGGGAAGTGGGGACATTGGTGGTGGCAAATGGGCACTGGTGGAGGGATGGGTGCTGGAACACTGTATGACCGAAACTCAAACATGAACATCTTTGTAATTGTATATCTCATGGTGGTACAATAAAATATTTTAAAAAAGAATTAATTAAAAGTTGGGACTGGAGCAATGATACGTTAGGGTGTTTGCCTTATAGACAGCTGACCCAGGTTCGATCCCGGCATCCCGTATGGTTCCCTGAGCACCACCAGGAGTAATACCTGAGTTCAGAGCCAGGAGGAACCCCTGGGCATTGCTGGGTATAACCAAAAAATGGCATAAATAAATATATAAACAAATAAACAATAAATAAATAAAGGCTCATCTTTTCTTGCCTCTCCTAAACTTGGAGAGAATTACTGAACAGGGAAAAAAGATCAGGCAGGAAAGCTTCGAAATGGTCTGTAAATGTACAGAAAATGATTCCTTGCATTAGCTATGATTTGGCTCTTGCTAGCAGCAAGGTCCAAAGACCGTCTTTGTCCAAGTTCTAAATTGCATCTTGAACTGGGTCACCTCTGAGTAGTTTTACCTCTGGCTGCCTAGAGTTCCGTCTGCAAGTCATGTGATGAAAGCGACGTCCCTAAATAAAAGGACTGTGGCCTCTTTTAGAGAAAAGCCTCTGATAAAACGTTTGAGGTTTCCTTTATTTCCCAAACAACGTCCTTATCCTTTCGGTTTCAAGTGTCTGGGGTGAAGAAGTGACCGTGTGTCCTCTTGAAAGCAAGAGGAGTTTCCACATGCATGTAAATGGTCATGGAACAAGGCAACACAAAACAGAGACATTGAAAATTCCATGTGTCACACCTCATTCCACAGCTTCGACTCATCCAGTGCTATGTCCTGGATTTGGGAATTTTGCTTCCCCAACTCCGTGACTCTCCCACTTCCTCCTGCTCCATGACAGCCACCATGGCTGGGGCCGAGCCCGGGCTGGGGTGTTCACAGGTAGCTCTAAGCAAGCAAAACTACTGCGGCTTCCGGGACACTCTGACCAGGGTCTCTGCACCGAAGGGGTAAGTCTCTAACAGAGCTGTCCCTCAAGCTTTGCGGTATCAGGGGAACATTTCTGCAGGAGCTCATGACTGTGAGGAAGCTGCCAGGCTGGCTTATGGGCTCCCCATTGGTGTCTAAAAGCAGCAGCGTTGACTGAAGACAGCTCTGCAGAGCTCTGCGGAGCTATCAGCACTGAGCTGACTCACAGGTGGACCGTGGAAGGAAGCTACCCTGGGAACGAGGCACAGGACCTGGGTCTAAAGCGGACTTTACACCTGGGTTTCTAGGCCCCAAGTTGCACACGACTGTCTTTCATCAAACCTGACACACTCGCACACCCAGAAATCAGAACATGTCTCGATGGAGTATTCTACTGCTGTCAACCACTACCGACCTAGACCTCACCGAGCACTTTGAGGGGGACGCGGCGGGTTTGCTCTGCAGGCCCTCAGCCCTGGGGGATACCATTAAGTGGCCCTTTACATCCAGTTCTCAGCTGGAGGTTCCTTTGGACCCCGCTGGAGGAAGAATTCAGACTATGGTCTTGCATCAACTTTCGAGCGTCTCGGCACCCAGGGCGAGCACTGAAGTTCCCCAGAGTGGTCTGCCCAGCAGAATCACCCCCTGATTTATACCAGCCTTGGCGGCACAGGGGCTTCTACAGGGGTCTTCCCACTGACTCATCTCGGATATTTTTTTTTCAAACCAAAAGCTGAATTATGATGATTGATATATCCATCCATCTATCTATCCATCTATCCATCTATCTATCTATCAACCGACCGATCTTAGCGGGATTTTGTGAATGTACCAAACTCCGTAATTCAGCCAAATCAAATGTATTAAATCTATATAAAACAGTATATAGCAGGGTATAAATTATATACAACAGGATATTAATCAATTGTATTGATCATCATTCAATCAAATTTGATACAGACTCCATGGAATTTCTTAGCCATTGGCCTCAGAGAAGAGGTTTCGTGAAACCCAGGAGTCAATGAGTGAGTCTAAGCAGGTCACTTGAATCACCAGAACTGCCTCAGAATCAGTTTTTTCATGGGCCCTCCTCAGTTTTTTTCATGGGTTGAACACAGATAGTTCAACCTATCTATTGCATTCCACTGCCTATAGATACCAAGAAGAGCTTAGAAGGTCACATCCTATTTTTAAAAGAACCAACTCAGGATTCCAACTGGCACGTCCAATGGTGGTACCATAGACCAAGGCGTTTGGCGCCTACCCTCCGTCTACAAGCTACAGAAGCTTCTTCACTCACCCGGTAAAGGCATTTTAACCTATACACACGCGCTCCCTACACTGACTCATCTGGCTGGATGCCTGGAAAGCCCAAACATAGCCTTAGCAACAGGGCTGTCAATAACGGTTAGCTAAATGCTCCAAATTAAGGCTAATTAGCCCCTGGTACGAAACCCTGGATTACACGCAGAAAGCCTCCTACTTGTCTTCTCCGGGATGGTTAACCCTGCACAGATGTACTTAGTGGGGCTTCTTTCAAACAGGTAAGGGTGGAAAGAGGCATGTATGGAAGTACATGTTTATCACGTGGGGCTTCCAGAGGTCAAAGGTGGGCAGTGCCAGTGTTCTGAGGTCTGGGTGGAATGGCTGAAGGGAAGAATCTACTCTCCTAAACCCTCATTCTTCCTTCTCTTGCTCAGAAACTCCAAATGCAAGCTCTCTGGTGAGGGCTGTGGGCAGCTTACACAGGGAGTCTGGTTCGCTTATCCTATTATCTGCTAGTGAAGCACTATCCCGCCTCTCACCCTGACCAGGATGCTGGCTACACAGCCTGGCAGGGAAAAGACCAGGCAATTTTGGGTTCTAATTCTGGCTCTACCGCAAAATAGCTATGTAACATTAGACTGGTCGCTTAGCTCTCTAGGCCTCTGTTCATTTATCTCCCAACCGGGATAATAACACCATCCCTCTATTGAGAAGGCCAGATGAAAGAGCAAATGGGAATGTGATGCTAAGTGCCTCTGAAGAGTTGGGGCACTGGGAACCCCACCCGCGAGGAAGCCATTTCTGTACCCCAAATGTGGCGGCCCAAGTTCCCTATGGATGTGGCCAGAGAGCTGTGCAGGGTGGCTGAGATTATAGATCTCAGAGTTGAGCACCCTTCCCAGAAGGGGCTCAAGAGACCAGCCCCCATAGGTGCCAGCATTAGCGAGAGGTGTGCAAAGGCAAAAGAAAAATGGGGTCTAGGGAAGGGCTCAGGGCTCTTTTGGAGAATGTCAGAAGTGCACCCAAGCTGCCGTGACAACTGGGGGAGACACCTGGTGTCTCCCACTCTATGGTGGGCACCTGCCAGGGTCCCATTCCCAAGACAGGGCATCCCCATACCTTCTGCACTTTTAGGCCCAGAGGTAAGAGACACCAAAGCTGCAGGTCCTAAAATCACAATGACCACCGGAACAGTTCTTCTATTTGGGAAAAGCCAAAGTCAATCAATTCCTTTGGGTCAATAAGGAAAACTCTCATTCACGTTTCTGTGAGGAAACAGCAGCGTAAGAGATGAACAATGCCCCTGTGGGAACCGGCTTTTGACTATTTTATTTAAAAGATCCCTTGTTCCAAATGCTGCCAAAACACTTGAAAGGTGCTGTACCAAACTAGAAAATGAAATGTCATTTCATTTTCAAGAAATTCTAGAAACTTCTACCATCCAAGGATGACTTAGAAACTCTGGAGTTTCTAAAGACCCCCAAGATAGTCTTTCTAAAGACCCCCAAGATAGGAGTACTCTAGTCACTGAAAGATCGTGACAATCCCTAAGTCTGTCTTCTGACTTGACTAAAGACCAGGAAACAGCTCCTGATTTTTCGCTAAAATGTAAGTCGCACTATAACCTTGGGGAAAGTTCATTCTTAACACAGCCAACTCTTTCCGTAACTCTGGCGACTCTCCCTGGCTGTCTGTCCCCGTGAGTGTAATTCATGTGGGTTGGGCTTGCATGGCTCCTTACGCTGTTGTGGGTCTTGGCAGAGATGGTTTTAACGCTGTCAGGGTCCCAGATGACCAGGTCAGCATCAGATCCCACAGCAATGCGGCCCTTCCGGGGTAAAGGTTGAAGACTTTGGCGCATTGGTGCTGGTCACAGCCACAAACTGGTTCTCATCCATCTTTCCAGTGACCTGAAGAATAATACACACACACACACACACACACACACACACACACACACACAATTTGAGTTAAAAAGTTGAAAAGTGGAGGGCCTAGAGCAATAATATAGTGGGTAGGGCATGCAGCCAACAGGGTTAGATTCCCAGCACCCCATACGGTCCCCTGAACCCTGCCAGGAGTGATCCTGAGCGTAGAGACAGGTGCCAGTCCTGAGTATCACCGGTGGCTGTGAAGAGTGGAATAAAGAGCAAGAAACTTTTGAGATACATAACTTTACACGGATGTTGAAAGCACAGTGCTAAACAAAAATAAATGAATTTCAGAAGGCCCCATATGTTCAATCATTTACAAATCCAAAAATAAGTTATAGAGATGGTAAACGGGGGCAGGAGTGATAGTACGGTGGGGGGGTGCCCTGTATGCAGCCCACCTGGGTTGAGTCCCTGGCATTCCATATGGTCCCCCCACGCACTACCACGAGCAATTCCTGAGTGCAGAGCTAGGAGTAACCACTGAGCCTCACCGAATATGACCTTCAAGAGCCAAATAAGAATGAACGAATGAACAAATGAACGAATGAACGAACAAACGAACGAATGAAAGACTCCTCCAGAGGTTAAGGGAGGCTCTTTAGGGACACCAGAAGGGAGTCTGCACAAGACAGATCTGTGTCTTGATTGCAAAGGTGGATACATGAATTTCCTTGAGACAAAATGGCATGGAACCACCCATATACACAATGCACTATCATTCCTCTTCTAGTTTTGCCCAGAGTCCTATAATCACCAGACAACGTAGCCATTGGGGAAACTGGGCAAAGGTATAAAGGATCTTTGTGCCTCTCATTACAACATCTTTAGAGTCTGTAATTATTTCAAAATGAGAGCTAAATGCTGAAGAGAGTGTGATGCCTTGTCAGAAAACGGCACTTAGCCTCACGCGATATTCTTTTAAACACAGGGCACAGACGGGCTCCTAGTGGAGACAAAATGGAAATCTTAGTCTGGCAGCTGGTTTTACACTGTACATCGAAGTGCCAATCACATTTCCTCATATCCTACTTCCCGTCTCTCATCACGCCACTACTACTCCACTTTCTTATAAATACAGAATTTGAGAAAATGACTATATTTTGGAGTTAGGAAAGCTGCTCAAAAAAAATATCAGAAAACAAGCCAGAGAAATGAAAGTTGTTGGGGCCAAAGAGAGCACAGTGGGTAAGACACTTGCCTTGCACCCCTTATGGGACCCTCAGCCCTCCAGGAGTAAAGCCTGAGTCAGACCAGAAATAAGCCCTGAGCACCACTGGTGTGATGCCCCCAGCACAACAACAACAACAACAACAACAACAACAACAACAACAAATTAAAGAACAAAAATGAGCTGGTACTATGTCTAGAGACAGTGCGGGGTCATGGTGCATGCCTTGCATGAGACCCACCTTGGTTCAATTCCAGCATCACATGCTCCCCCCCAAGCATTGCCAGGTGTAATCCAGAGGCCCATAAGCACTGCCAGGGTGGCCTGGGTGATCCCCTGCCCCAAAGGGCCCTTGCAACTAAACTGCAGGCCAGGTCGGCCAAGAATGGCCTAGGGATGAGTGAGATCTTCCGAGCTGCACTTGGGAAGGCCACCCCGTCCCGACACTAAAATACATCTTTTTAAAAGAAATAAGCAGGTATTAAAAGAAAATTTAAAAAGTGTGAAAGATGTGAAAACATATCTACTCTACTAAGAACATAAGAAATTACGCATAAGTCAATGAGACGCAAGTTCACCAAATCAGCAAGACTTGGTTTTTGCAACGATCACACCAACCTGGTAAAACACAGACTGTCCTACACTGATGCTGGCCTGTAAGTCCGTGCAGTCTTCCTGGAAGAAACTTTGACTATACATCCAAAATCTTAAATACCCTTTGATCAAGTAACACAACATCTAGGAATTGTTTCTACAGCACACTGCATCCCAAGATGCTCCTACAAGGACATTGGTTCCGACAGAAAAGGCAAAGCCAGCATACACGCCTACTAACAAATGAGAAATGAGTAGGAGTTCGCCATTAAGACACAGAGCTTCTCATATATATTTAAATATGGAGACTTTTTATGGGCAGGAGGGAACATCCGGGACTTGGGAGTTGCTACTGGTGGTGGTCAGGAGACCATTACTATCACTATCCTCCCGTTGATCATCTATTTGCTAGAGCTGGCACCAGTGATATCTCCAAATGTCCTGTCTCATGCTAGTAGAGCCCAAGGGCATCTATTCACTCCAGGAACATAAAGAGCCTCAAACCATTATATTAGGTCATGGGAATGAACTAATATAACTGTTACTGGTATTTGGCATATCAAATAAAACAGGGCAGCTTGCCAGGCTTGCCATGCAGGTGGCATACGCTTGCAGGAGACCATACAGTGCCAAGAATCGAACCCTGGCATCCTGCACCTAAAGCATGCACGCCGTCCGCTAGCCTGCTGAGCTGTTTCTCAGCCCCCAGTCATGAGATATTATTTCTATAAAAACACAAAAATTTACACATGACTCACATGTACTTATGAATGTGTATTCTAACACAGGCAAAAAATAAAAGGCATTTAAGCCAAAATGTTTGTTATAATTCTGTACTTGAAATATAGCAATTTGCTTACTATCTTATTCTTTTTAGAATAAGCATATATTATTTATATCATATATGTTGGAAATTATATCATTCCAATTTCTATATGTATGTATATTAGTTAAAATAATAGTAGGAAACAGACACCTCTTCTGGTACTACGTTTTAAAACATAGTCAGTTTATGTCTGTTGAAGAAATTAAGTTCATATCCAAGAGTAGAAACTGAAAAAATGAGCATGTTGCTAAGAAAATTTTACTAGACTGACCAAACAATGACAGATCTGGAAGAATCTTGTTCTACTGGTTTTATTTTTTTTATTAAAGTCTCCACTGATGTAGAGATAATAATGGTAAGAAACATGTAGACAGTATTGAGGAGCAAATTACCAAAAAAGCAGTGGTTTGGGATTTCCAAATATAAGAAATACTGTCACCCAATTATCAGCTTCTAGAATTTTCCTGATTTCAAGTCCCACCAAAGACTCGTGGCCTCAGAGGAAGAGACAAAGGAAAGCTGAGATCAAAGGAAGATGATGGCTTCTTACCACAGCCTTATCCCAGATGACGGACATCCGCTCCTCAGTGCCATTGGTGCCCTCCGGGATGAGGGTGAAGTTGTCCTTTCCTACAGCCTTCTGGGCAGTGTTGAAAGTACAATGGGCACTTCCAGTGACCTGGAGATCTCCACTACACAGAAAACATGAAACTGGCTGTTAACTCATCATCTACGACTTCAAACTGCCCTAGTCTTTAAATGTGCCCAACCAGAGAAAGCTTTTGAATCTTTCCCTCAGGAGACAGAAAATTCAGGAGATTATTAATACACGATTCAGAAGCTTCACTAAACAGCTGTGTTCTAAATCAATTTGATGAGGTATCTCAAGGGTGACCAGACACCACAGTGCAACGTTTCTGACACTTTGTTTATCTCCTTTGATTGACTTTCAAGAAGGCTTCGACTTTTAGCCAGAATTTCCCCCCCTCCACCACGAGGATAATTCCATATTCTCTTCAGCAGTCCAAGTTGAGGAAACAAGGGTCTCAGGTTACAGGCCTCCTGTCCCCTGCCAAGGCAGTTTGGTCTGAGGCAAGAACAAGGTCAGGGTCCGAGAATAAGTCAGCAGGACTCACCAGGACAGCAAGGAATTCAGAAAGTCCCGGGGTGGTGGGGTCAGGGCTCAGGGGAGGAGAGGTGACGAAAGCTGCGGCCTTCGCCCAGTTCTTGCTCCAGTAGTGCGGCAGTCAGTGCCCAGGCTGGCGGTGATGGGCTCACCGTACACCACAGTTCCTGCCAGGCAGAATGACAAGGCTCAGTGGGTACGAAAGAGGAAGGAGAGCACCGTGTCAGGAGTCACCGGCTGCCTGAGGGCATATCAAGGGTCCTCCTCACAAAGGGGCCAGGCTCACCCTGCACACGAGAGCTCGCACTTGGGAAGCCAAAGACCCATCATGGTTCTGCTCCCCAAGATGCTGCCTGAGCCGCCTTCTGAAGCGAACATCACCTAAGGTGATGCCAAATTCCCAAGGTTTCTGCCCACGACGCTGTTGATTCTCAGCCGTCACAAGCTGTCTCTGGTCACTCCTCAGTTCACATCCTAACAAGCCCCAGCGCCACTGAGACTCTTTACTTTAGGGGAGTCCCTGGTTCCTCAAACTTCCCTCATACGGCTCACCAGATACTCCTGTGGTCCCCATATTTTCCAGTCTCTCTCTCTCAGTGCCCGAATACCAGACTGAGGGAGAAATTACACATAACAGTGGTGCTCTGAAGCACTTGGCAGCAAAGACACAGTCGCCCAGAGTTGCCCACTGGACAGCCCGGATCCCTGAGACAGCGCCTGAATGTCACACTCACAAGCCACCAAAGGCCAACTTTGTCAAAGTGAGAAACATGAGGCTGTGCCAAGTTACGCCTCTCAGATTTGGGAGTTTCCAGAAGTCTTGTCTGAAGGAATACACCCTCCAAGCACGTCCATTCACGCGTGTTCAATGCCTGTCACCTGCTGAGAATCGCCTGTGCACTGAATGCCAATACCTTAATGCCTCAACTCGGGACTCCACCTTCCCCCATTCATTCCAACTGTCTCCCAACTCACGTTCAGATGGAGTATTGCTCCCTCACAGTTCTTCCCAACTCTCCATCCATCCTCCATTATGATCCTCCCCAACTGTCCCATCCCCTTCCCTGGTCTAGAACTCTAAGAAGCCCTAAGGGCAGAAACAAACCCTCCATGGAATTATCTAATGCATCTTCTCAAAGCTGCTCTCTCTTCCATCCCTACCCATCCAAACTCAACCCACATAATGGAGCCATGCCTTCACTGGAGAACCCCAACCTCTAACAGTCACCAGATCTGACCTCTTGGTTCTCCGCTAGATGAAGAGGATTCCCCCCCACCCCAACTGCATATAACCATAGGTCCCCATGTGTGTTCAAGTGACTGAAAGGTCAAGTATGTTATTAATCACAGGCGTCCGAGCTGGAAGTGGATCTCGGGCCAGCCTTGGATTCCACCATAAGAATCCACTTCTCCTCCCGCTCCCCAGAGCTGAGCCGCCCCACAGCCCTCCGGCCAAGAGGTCGGTCTCTTTTCTTGAACACAGCCAGCTCTAGGCCAAACGCAGCCCAGTTAGGAATGTGTCTCCGATGGCCTTTCCCCGGCCTTATCTCTTCTAATACACTGCATCGCCCCTTCGCTGCAATTTGCGGCTGGCTCTGGGGAGCTGTCCCCTCCAGCTCAGCAACTGCACAAAAGACCGCTGTTGCCATTTGGCCAGGGAGGAGGAGACGCCCATCAGGCGGCGCCTTGGAAGAAATCGGTAATAATCCCCAAGGAGGAAGGGAGCCCAAGGTCCAGGGGCAGCTGCACACAGAGGGAAACCCCAAGGAAGAAAGGGTCCATGCCCCCTGCCAAATCACCTGTAGGGTCCCTGGCAGGAGTGAGCTGCCAACACAAACCCCTCCCACACATTCCAAAGTGGAAAAATACCGCAGTGAGGACGCCTGGCTGCTGCCAAGGACGTTTACAAAATGCAAACGCGGATCAGGACAGAGAGCCGCGGGCTCACAGTCCTCACAAGGTCTCTGCTCTTAGCTTTGGCTGGAGCATCTGCCAAACTGGCAGAAGCCAATTCTCTGCCCCCATCGGGTCTTGGGACACCCCCACCCCCACCAGCTGCTGTCTGAACCAAGGTTGATCTGGGCACAGCATAAGGACAGCTAAGGAGTTGTCACGCTGGTGTCAACATCACACGCCTAAGAGAGCAGAACCGACTGGTTCTGCTCGGAACGGATTGGCCTGACTATGCTCGAGAGCCCTTGGACGGAATACCATGTCCTGACTGTCCTGGTGCTTGCTCTCCCTTGTGTGCTCTCGATTCTGTACCGCCTTAGGAAAGCACGTATGAGGAGGGGCTGCTTCTTGGACCACATCCTGAGGCCCATCAGGCTGAAGGCTGCTGGCAGTAGTGAGATATGTAAGGCTAAGGTCAGGAGCTGGACCACAGGGTGAGGGCCAGCGTCCCTGTACACAGGCACAAACACTTCACCCAGAGGCAATCAACTTGGCCCTTTGTTTCTGTAGAGCCCAGAGCTGGGCTCAGGCACCCACGGCCAGTGCTGACCAAACAGGCCTTCTTACACCCAGGCTGCACCGGGTTCTGGACTGGAGCCAGGCAAGGAGGGCAGGCCTTTGGCAGAGGAGGAGAGTGTTTGCAGCACATTCCTGCCTTGCTATTTCAATTCCAAAGATACAGAGGTCAGCCCCAGAGGCAGGGTTAGACTCCAAAGGAAGTGAAGGTCCACAGGTGGGCACTGCCTCCTAGCAGCAAAGCCTGGAGGCTCCCAAGGCACCAGTCCAGTTTGCAAAAAGTTACTTGAGTGAGCGGTGGAGAAGCTGCTCTCTGCAGCTGAGTCAGCCCCGACACCATTGAACTGCAAGCCAGGAATGATTACCACTAAAATAATAAACCACGAAACAGGCTTAATTGGCCTTTCTACACTTCTCTAAACACACTGTTGACGCTTTCTTGGCACCAAACTGACCTTCATGATTTTCTTCTCCAGGGAAAGTCTGGGCGAGAGGATGTGACCTTCAGCAGCCTTTGGCAGGCTGGCTGCGGAGGCCGGGGACTGGAGGGGCCTTGGGGCGGCGTCTATTCACAACAGGCTGGGATGCAAAAGCATTCAGGAAGAATAAGTGAAAAGCTGGGGTTTGACAGCTCCAAACTCTGACTGCTAGCTGTTTGCTAGTAATAGAGGCAGGAGGACAAATCCAGAATAGAAATTGCAGAAAATTCATGTGCATGCATTTTAAAAACAGCCATGAGGCATAGTACAAAAAACAACTTCTACCTCTCTCTAACTTCCTCTCTCTCTCTCTCTCACACACACACACACACTCACACACACACTCACACTCACACTTCCCACACTTTCTTCTGCTCTCAGAGAGCCCATTTCAGAAGCCAATAGTCTGAGCTGACCCACAGAGAACCTGTCACCAGACTTTGGCTCCAGGAGTGCAAAGGAACAGAATCTTAATGGTTTCTGAACAAGCTGATTTCAGAATGCTAACGGCCCATGGCAAGGCAGGGCAACAGAGAGAAACCACTGGATTCCACCAAACACTTACCGAGTTCCCTAGGTGCATGTATTTAATTTGATACCCGAAAACAGTTTTGTCAAACTAAGTATAAGGGAATTAAATGTTCCTAATTAGACTGAACAAAGTAGGAGAAGAATAAGATGCTTTCAGGGATCCAAATTTCCAATTCGAGGGGCCCTATATTTTTCATATTCACCCTAAAAGAGGCCCTTATCTCCAGGACCTCCGAGTGGCAGCTTACAACACAAATGGAATCTTCAGCCTCTAAGAGCCTCCACCATGAATCGGGGGCGCTGACTGGAAAGGAATTCTGCTGAACTCTGCTTCCAGCCCGAGCTGTAACGCTGGCTCTTCCCCGAGCCCCAGTCCACCTGCACACTCGGCAGACTCCAGCCGCCAGTGTCCACAAAGGCAGACTCCAGCCGCCAGTGCCCACAAAAGCTGTCTTCACAGTGCCCTGAAGACAGCTCAGCCCACGCTGCCTCCACCATAAGTGTACATGCACTTAAATATTTCTCTGGCAAGCCCTGCCGATCACAGCTTTGGCTGAGGTTTTATGGCACTCCAAAGCCAGCCCATACTCCCTTACTGTGCATGTAATATTTTAGGTTAATAAAATTAGCAGAAGACTAGGGATCCATCCCCAGCTGGGGGCTCCTGAGCATATGTTTCTCATTATAGCCAAACCACTTCTATTGACCTATAGGGTACAAGGAGTCTTGTCTCAAATTTGAGTTCCCAGAGTTCCATGTAACCTCAACGGCCACAACCATCCTGTGTTTCTGCATCTGGGTTATGGTTTGGGGTGGGGAGGGCCTGGAAGTGGGATGGGGACAATGTCATCAACCACTCCCCATATGCTACCATTCACATGGGGAAGGTCTCAGCAGTAAGGCAAGGCTTCGCAGGCCTACCAATGGTAGTTTAAAGGAATTCATTCTAGAAAATCTCAATGCGATAACCTAGGCAGAAAGGGAGTCTGGAACCATGGACTCCCAATGATCTGGGACAAATTATTCCATTTCAATTTCTGAAATGTCAAGACATGAATTAATATTATTCACATTTCTTCTGAGGAGTGAAAGTTGTTACCCTTCCCAGCACCCCCCACCCTACCCCCACCCCAGTGATTCCGGTCCTGCTGTCTCTTCATCTATTCATTTGCGGACTTCAAGGCTGCCTGGGACCGTTCCTCTTCTCCAGCAGAAACGACTGCAGTCTCACATGGTCAAATGCTCTGAATGCTGGGACTGGAGCAATAGTACAGTGAGTAGGGTAGTTGTCCCGCACACAGCAGAGCCAGGTTTGATCCCCAAGATTCTATCTGATCCCCAAGCATAGCCAGATATAATTCCTGAGCAGAAAGTCAGGACTAACCGCTGAGCATCTCCTGGTGTGGCCCACACCAGAAAACAAACAGAAGATTCACTGAATGAGTGAAGAACCTCTCCGTTATGTGGATGAACAAA
Source organism: Cryptotis parvus (assembly GCA_021461705.1). NCBI lineage: Eukaryota > Metazoa > Chordata > Mammalia > Eulipotyphla > Soricidae > Cryptotis > Cryptotis parvus. The sequence goes on along the minus strand of JAJIBD010032863.1, from coordinate 20,090 downwards.
TACGGCAGCACACAGTCGGCTGTGCCTCTCACCAGAGACCAGAAGAACACACGGAAGCCAAAAAATCCCTTAAAAATGAAGTCATGGGGCCGTAGCCATGACTACCCGAGACACTACAGTGGGTAGGGCGTTTGCCTTGTGTGCAGCTGACCAGGGTTCAACCGCTGGCCTCCCGTGCTGGAGGGAGAAGCAACTCTGCGATGAGCTTTGGATGCAGAGGCGATCTCCTATTACAAACGAGTGTCTGGGTGACGGAGGCTGCAGGAGGGTCTCCCGGGGAACACCCACAGAAATCAGGATGATCGCTGGGTAGGGGTTAGTTTCTGATGAAAAGGCAATTCCTCCTGACTGCCAGCAGAGGGCAGGCTCCTGAGAAGAAGGCAACAAGTTGATCCCAAGAGAGGCTGCAGGGGACCAGGGCCAGGAAACGTTGGGTCCGTCTGGAAGTTATCATCTCCTGGGACACACTGACTCAGTGGTCACTGGACAATCTGTTCTAGGGCCCTTACCAAGTCTCCACCAGTGGGGGAAAAAACCTGGGTCATGGCTCACAGAGAACTAGAAACTGCTCTGCCAAAGAGCAGCCTTCCCGACACTGATGTGAAGAGATAAAGGAAGCGTGAGGGCAGCAGAGCTCAAGATCTGAGGAGGGGAGACAGGGAGACTCAGAGATGGAGAGATAGGAGAGGCCCCAGCGTGATGGGGAGTGGGGAGGGGGAAGGTGGGTGCTGGTGTAACGGCTGTGACCACTCAGGCCTAGATCCCCCAGGTGGGCTACACGCGCTCCGTGCAGGGCTCACGCCCAAGCACCAAACACACGTGTGATTCTCTGACTCAGAGCCAACAGCAGGTAACCACAGGGCCCCGCCGCATCCATTATACATAAAGCGCCCCAGGCTCGGCTCTGCAAGAGCACTTAGCAAATTGGTTTCCAGGAACACACTCATAGCCCAGAAAGCCATAAACGCGATAGTTTATTTACGGTCAGTGACTCGGGCGCTGGGACACGAGTGGGTGCAGACCCGGCCCAACCCCTCACTCCCACAAGATACTCCCCTGACCCCGGCAGAAATCACTCTTGGCCATCAAGGGGAGTGCGTTGTGCAACACAACATTCCCCAGAAGGATTCTGCGGCAGATGGAAGTGACATCGTGTGTGTGTGTGTGTGTGTGTGTGTGTGTGTGTGTGTGTGTGCGCGCGCAGTTTATTTAGACTGCATTAAATTAAATCCAACTTCTCTATGGGGGTGGAGGGGTGACGATCTGCTGCGTGCCCTTTAAATAGAGCCGAGCCAGGCCGCCTCAGTGGAACAGAGCCGGAAACTGGAGCTCCCAGCCTGGCTCAGCTGTAATTAGGTTAATGCTGGAACGTGATGAAAGCCACGACTTGGCAGCGGGGTACGGAAAGGGGCCTCCCTGCTCGCACCCTCCCTACCTGCCCGCACCTCCCCCACCTGCCCGCGCCCTCCCAGCCTCCCCCGTGGTTACAGGCGGCTGCAGCTCACCCTTTTTCCGGGCCTGGGCGATGACCTCGGCCGCGCTCTTGCTCATCACCCTGGTGACGTACAGGGGGCAGTTGGTCTGGTTGGCGATGGTGATCGAGGCGATTCACGGCTTCAGCCTCCACCTACAAGGCAGCATTGGATGTGAGAAATGGGCCCAGCTGGGGGACAGTCCACCAGCCCCTCCACCCACTGAGAGGCGGGGGAGGGGGTGAGGCCACCACGTCCTTCAAGACTGGGACTTGCCCATGGCAGAGCATTCTTCCTGGTCCCAGTGTCACTGTTTATATAAGGGATGGACCAGTGTGTGTTTGGGGAGGGAACGAGGGGCTTGGCAAAGCAGTTCCAAGGCTCAAACTAGCGCCCTCTACCATTTGAGCTATCTACCTGGCTCGTCTGGACCTTATTATCACCTGGCCATGCTCAGGTATGGCCCAAGTCCCTTCTACATCTTCAGGGATCGCTCCTGACAGTGCCCAGGGTACAATGTGCAGGGTACAGGGCGAGCGCCTTAAGCCTGGTAATACTACTCCAGGCCTGGACCTTTCTTTAAACGGTTCACAATAGGTGGACATCATCAGTCCAGGGGTTATGAGAAATGACCCTAAAGGGTCCGGTAACTCTGGGCTGGGGACCCAGACATGGTGATCACTACAATAGGCAACGTTACGCTCGATAACGTCTGAGATTCACCATGAGCGTGCAGCGTGCGTGCGTGCACACACACACACACACACACACACACACACACACACACACACACACACCACTGGCCCTCAGTGTGGTGCATTTGCTCAGCTGGTCCTGAGTCCCCCACCCCGGTCAGCAATGTGATGTTTTGTGCCATGCTCCTATCAGATGCCCACAAGTACTGCCAACATCACCCATAGACAATGTGATCTCACAGGGCACACAGCACACAGCTTCTGTGCAAACCAAAGGCCTCTCTGTCTTTGAAACATGACGTGGCGAGTCACAGCCTGGTACAGACGACCTCTAGAAGCAGCGAGGAGAGCTTATTTCATTAATATCTAATTCTCTAACGCCAATGTTTTGGTGAATGGTATTTCAAAGACCCTGAGAGGTTACTGCTGAGCCCCTCACCAGCTGAGTCTTAGCTCAACTTCTCCCTTTTGAAGGAATTAGCAACTGAAGAAGGTGAAGCTGTGGAACAACAGGGTCGCCCCAGCCCACCTTTGCCTCCCAAATCCTGACAGCATCTACAGCTTTAGCTTCTGTTGGACACAACCAGTTTTGTGACCAACAGTGTTCAGCGGGTGTTCCAAAATGTTTCTTGTCACTTGTCACTAGTCTTCCCGTTGTTCATCAATTTGCTCGAATGGGTGCCAGTAACGTCTCCCTTCATTGAAAATGAGGTCCATTATTGTTACTGTTTTGGGCATAACGAATACACCACGGTAGCTTGCCAGGCTCCGCCGTGGCTCTATTTCATCCCAGGGGGCCCAGTCTTTTTCTATGTCAGACCATCCACCATCCAGGGACCCACAGGGCAGAGCCCTGGGTGTAGACAAGCCTGTCTCCTGTCTGCCATCTGCCGACGCAGCCGGGCACCGCAGCCACACCTGCAGCACCTAGAGGGGCAGGTTCAAAATGTTTACTGAAAAAACTAAACGACTTCATTTGAGGTCATGGGTTCAAATTAAGAGTCTTCCATAAAAAGCTGCTGTTTTTCACAAGAAATGACTGAGCCCCTAAATAAATCATCTCAGCCAACCGAATCTCTGCCAGAGCCTGGCCTAGAACGGGCGCAGTTCTCTGCCTGCATGAAGTGCTGATCTAACTCAATAAACCATTCTACTCTAAGTTTTGATCTTTGATCTACCCTAAGTTAGATCATACTGGTGATCTAACTTAATAAAACCATTCACGATTGGCCTGTCGGGCATCCACTGTGCAAAGAAAGATGCCTAGAAATCCAGAAGCAAACCAAAGAGCTCTTGAAAAAGCTCATTAAACATTGAAATATTTTTTAATTCCTGGAATAGCTGAGAGGTCAGCCCTCCCTGTCCTTGGCCCAGTTACAATGCCTGTGGCCTGAGCAGCAGGGCCGGGGGTGGACAGGGAGGGGGAGGCCCTGAAATCACCTCAAAATTCTACAGCCAAAAGTACAGAGGACTTTTCCAGAAGCCTCATGACTTAGCAGCAGTGCAGGGAAATTCCCGATCGGCCCCTACCCCCTATCCCAACACTACAGCACACGTTCATAACTACAGGGGCCTACGGGCCAGACCACGGCTGACACGGGCAGACCAGGAAGTGCAGAAATCCTCTTCGGGGAGCAAGCAGGGGATAGGTGCCCGCCCACCCAGGCCCATTCGATCTAGCTTCGCTCATCCGCTGAAAGGCGAGTTCTCGCCCCAGCCCCGCCCCACTCCCACCATAAGTGATGGGCAAGTCCAAACTCTGGGTAACCTCAGGAACAGCGAGGGCTCCACAGCTCACCCAGAGCCATGGAGGGAGCTCCATGTGGCTTCTGTGTGAAAACGTGGATGCCTCATGGATGACAGAAGCTGCCCTTCACTTGTTAGGCTTGGATTAAACAGTATTGCTTTAAAATATTATGAAAATAGTGTCATCAGTTTAAAAATATCGATTGCTCAGAATAGAGCTTATAGTTTGCCTGCTCTCTGATTTCAAAAAATTAGGCCCCTGGAGTCCGGAGTAGAAAACAATCTTTTAAGAATACACAACATGTCAACACAGACAATAGTCTCAGGACACACAAGGGTGTCGGGACACTTGCTACATGAGCACACACTGCAGCATGAAGAGGTCAATATAAGACATGGCCTTCATGGTTCATCGCCCCAACTCTTCGCATACACCAGTTACACTTTCCATAAGTCCAAGTGAGGAAGTTCCCTTCACCGTAAAGAATTCCGCAACACTTCAAGTCCCCACTCTCTTCCCAGATCCCAGCCTTCTAACTGCCACTGGCTCCCAGGCCCACCACATTCTATCACCCCTTTATTTCCTTCCTTCCTTCCTTCCCAGCTTCCTTCCTGGACCTCTTTTAGCATAAACCATTTGCTGACTTAGCATTGCCCACAAGACCCGGCACCTCCTCAGCCCTTCCTGGGGCTCAGAACCCTTTGGAAGTGGGAGTGTTGAGATCTCTGCGCTCTCTCTGTCTCCCTTTCAACAGAGAATACCCTGCGGGGTGGGCTCATGCATTGGGCTGTGAAGAAAAGCCAAGTGGTGGGACAGTATTCTGCGTCCCGGATGCACAGCTCACCATAATGACATCTGACTGGGAAACCGTGAGTGTTCTCGTCTACATGGGGACACGGCGTTGTCGTGCGTATTGGCAGGGACTCACTCCCTCACTAGCCTGTGACGTTCAGGTGCCCTCAGAATGGTTCTATATTTTCACTCTACTAATAAATAAGGTTTAAGCAGAGAACCCTGGAGACAAACTGAAACCTGGTCACAGCAGCCAAGGGAGAAGGTGCCGGCTAGTGCCTGAGGCTCCTGGGGCCGTGACAAAGATGGCTGTGCTCAGGACAACACCAAATATGGCGGCAGAGCTGCTGAGTCAACTGGAGAAGCTGAAGACTCTGAAAGCAGATAAAGGTGTGAGGCCTACCCCGAGCGACATTCCATGAGACATGAAGACTGTTCATGGAGCCAAGAACTCCTGGGAGCACTCCTGGATCTGTCGACGCCCGAAGGAGCTGCTGGGGGCTCTGAAGTTCTCAGTGTAACAACTGCTACCAGGAGTCTCCTGTGACTAGTCCAGGAAAAGCAGGATTCGTTTCTGAGGGCGAAGCCTTAGCTGCTGCGAGGCCCGGATGGACCCACTGTGCTTTCAGCTCTGCAGGGGTCTGGGGCACAGAGCCAGGAGGAGGAAGGGAGAAGCCACTTGAATTCCACTCTCCTGGGAGCAGCAGTGAGAACAGGGCAGGTTTGGCGCCCCACCAGCTGACTCCATGAAGCGCCGTCCTGGGGCAACCACCATATTGCATGACCCACTGGCTCTGTTCTCATGGGTGGGTGTAAGGCAAGGGGACGATGCGTACGTTGTCCTTGTGCGTGCACACCTGGTGGGTGGGGCAAGCTAGACCCGGAACCTTCTAGCTCTCCAGTATGGGGAAGTCTGACTTTAATGGAGTTTACTCCTGTAAGTCTTGGAGATTCGGAGATAATACAAGTTCCCCTCCCACAGCAGACCTTTGGCAGTGGGAAGCAGGTGGGATCCCCAGATACAACCCACACAGCTCATGTGAATGGGGGGCCCGCAGAGCTGTGAAGGAGGCTCTGCTGTGTCTCGCTCATAACAGATATGAAGGTAACTGTGGAACTGTAATACAGTCTGGTGCCCAGGGTGCTCAGGAAACCCCATCTCTGAACAGCTGAGCAAAAAATAAATAAACAAACAAACAAACAAACAAACAAACAAACAAATAAATAAATAAATAGATAAATAAATGAATAAATAAATAAATAAATAAATAAAAGCCCACAAAATCCACACCACCCTCCATCTCCCCAGAGTCCTTGTGGCACAAAGCCTGGAGGCCCAAACTATTTCAAGGCTCGGCACAGAAGCACAAAACTCTCAGGAACACTGAGGCCATCAGAGTTGGTGCCGGCCTCCCCACCCCAGCCTCGAGGATATTGGTTAAAGGGGTGACACCAGGAAAACAAAGTCACAGAAAGCAATGTCCTGGTATGTGTGCAAGGAAAACTGTGTCCAGCCCTGTATGTGCACATAGACATGTTTACACACATGTAAGAGCATATATTTTTGCTTTGTTTTGTTTTTGTTTTGGCTTTCTAGGTCACATCCAGTGATGCTTAGGGATTACTCCTAGCTCTGCCCTCGGGAATTACTTATGACAGTGCTCAGGGGACCATATGGGATGCCGGGATCAGTCCCAGGTTAGCCATGTGCAAATAAATGCCTCCCTGCTGTACTATCACTCCAGCCCCTGTGTAGGGCATATAAAAGCAGCTCAGGTACTTGGAGCTTCCCTTCTGGGTCTCTCTGTAAAAGGGCCTCCGAGTAACTGGCCGCCCCGCCACAGTCATGGCGTGGGGCTCTGCAGCTAACTCAGAGGCCTCTATCTCCCTTGACCATTGCTGGCCCCAGTTCAGCTGTCCACTCCCTTTAGTGCACACAGGAAGGCTGGGTCGCCATGGGGGACCTGTATGTCCAGGGGCCATGGAGACAAAATTCAGAATTTATTAGTCTCTATCCCCTTCATCCGTAGAAAGAAAAGTGTCCTTGGGGCCTGAGATTTTACTGAAGGTGCCCTGTGTGCGTGTGCGTGCATGTGTGTGTGTGTGTATGCATGTGTCTGTGTGTGTACCTATATATGCATCTGTGTGTCTGTATAAGCATCTGCTGTGTGGATCTGCATGTATTCATGCGAGTTTGTGTCTGCATGTCTTGAGTGTTTGTATAAGCATCTGTGTGTATGTCTGTGAGTACTCACACATGTTTGTGTCTATATCCACCATCTCTGTGTGGATGTCTCTGCAAGTCTAGACTTGTGTGTACCTGCCTGTGTGAGTATCTGTATGTGTGCCTACATGTGTCCACATGAACATCTGAATGTTGTATATGTGTATATGTGCACCTGTGTGTACACGCCTGCATGGTGTGTGCGTGGAAAGGACAAAGTCCCTGAGCGCGAGATGTTCCAGGTAGCTCTGGCCTTGGCTTTTTTCTGCTTCCTTTTCATGTCCTTTATTCTTCAGTCTCATCTATTTCCCCAAAATCTGATGCAAAGATTCCTGGCACCTCACCCTGCCTTAGGCAGCCTCACGGGTCTATTTTCTGAATACACGGGCCGACTCCTCCCTTCCGGCTCCAGAACTTACCACGACCCCTTCCCAGACCACGACCCCTTCCCAGACCACGACCCCTTCCCAGACCACGACCGCTTCCCAGACCACGACTCCTTCCCAGACGGATCCTGCCGCAGCGGCGCTGACAGCATCCCTGCCCTCCCACAGAGGGAAACTCTGGACCTTCCTGCTTTACGCCCACATCCGGGTGCCCAGTGATTAGCTGCCTTCCGTGCCCCCATCCCTCGGCCATCATTTCTTCCCCCTCAGGAGAAAGCCTACCACTTCCAGAACATTCCCCATTGTCTCGGCCCAAAATTGTAAGTTCTTCAAAGCCTGACTTAGAAAGGTCACAGGGCAGGGGCGGAGCGATAGCCCAGCGGGTAGGGCGTTTGCCTTGCATGCCGGCCTGGGTTCGATCCCGGCATCCCATATGGTCCCCCGAGCACCGCCGGGAGTAAATCCTGAGTGCAGAGCCAGAGAAACCCTTGAGCATTGCCGGGTGTGACCCAAAAAAAAAAAAAAAAAAAAAAAAAAGATACATATGACAATCTTTTAATGTATGTTCTGTAATCCACAATCTTAAAGGGAAGGAAAAGAGAAAAGAGATAGAAAGGGAAAGAGATAAAGAACCTGCCATGGAGGTGGGCTGGGGAGGGAACCGGGGACACTGGTGGTGGGAGATGGCCCACCTGGCGCTCTCCCAGCGCCAGGCTACAGTGTGGAGGGATGGGTGCTGGAACACTGTATGACCAAAACCCAAATATGAACATCTTTGTAATTGTATATTTCACGGTGGTATAATAAAATAAAATAAAAATACAAATAAATAAAAACAAGAAGAAAAAAAAGGTCACAGGAAAGCCAATTCCTGAGAAGTACTGAAAGGCCACAATCCCAAACTACAAAAGCAGACGGCTCTATCACATAGAGCGAGAACACCCCACTTCAAGCTTAGCCTGGCCACTACAACCAAGGTGCAACCTGTGTCAGCTCGCCCCTGGCTCGCCAAGCTCCCAACGCCATCTGACACACTCTCTTGAGACCCCTACGCCTCGGAGACCACTAGGTGAGCCCTGACACACCGTTATGTGTTATTGTGCCCAGGAAGATTTGGGCGACCCCACAATACAAAGCACAAACCCCAGACTGCAGGATGCTAATAAGATGCTGGGGCTGAGAGGGAGGCAGGAAGAGCAAGCCGTGCTGCCCAGGGTTCTGTCTGTGTCCAGCTGTCTGTGTGGACACACGGAAGTGTGGGCTGGGGTCTCCAGAGGACCCACCCACTGGGGTACGGAGCTGCTCCCCCACAGACCGGCGGGTTCTCCTGCCCTGGCAGCACCCCAGCCCCCCCACATCCCCTCCGCTCACCTCCTCAGGCCGGCTCAGCACGTGCCCCTCGGGGCCGGTGATGCCCAGGTCCAGGATCCGCTGCTGCTCCTGCAATGTTTAAAGAAAGTGAGACCGCAGGGAGATGTGGGCTCCACTGGGCTGACTGACGGCTGGCACCCCGGGCCTGACTCATCACACAGGACAGGGAAACACACGGCTGACCGCTCAGCCTCAGCCAAGCCCCGGGAAGAGCAGAGAAGGGTCCATGGCCCGACGTGGGGTCCCAGCTAAGCTGAGGCGGCTCAGTTCTAGCCTCCCCTCCGAGCTGTGCTCCCTGCACTGCCCTGGGCAGCGGCCGCTCTCCCAGCGCCAGGCCACAGTGTGAGGCTCTGTGTGGCCAAGAAGCCCCCAGGCTGGAGTTGGTACACCAAAGCTCAGCAAGAAATTACTCCCCGTGGACAGGAACATGCATAGTCAGACCACACCAAAGGACTCGTGAGTCTCTGACACCTCACACAGTTGGTGAGGCTCTGAGCTCAGAACCGGCCCAAGCAGGGCTTACAGGGCCCGGGGGCCACTCCTAGAGACACTGAGTCAGTCACGCGAGGCCTCAAGGCTGGGGCCCCGGATCTGGGGGAGTCAGTGCAGCCGGGCTCAGCAGTGCTCAGAGGCCACCGGGGATACAGCCAGGGGTGCCTGGTGGGGTCCGTGCAGAGACAGGGATCAAAGTCAATCAAGGCCTCTGCGCCGCAAGTCATGGCTGCCAACCTCCGAGCTGCGCGCTCCATCTGAGCCCTGCTTTTTCCCTGCGGATCACAAGGAAATGCGGGAGAGAAGCCCGTACCTCTGCTATGATGTCGCCATTTTCTGCGTGGACCTGGGCGATGGCACCGATGTCCCGGATCACGCTCAGGACTTCATAGATCTGCGAGAAGGAGAGTGAGATCAAAGACAGACACTCACGGAAGTACCGCCACGGCCCGACAGCCCCGGGGACCAGAAACAGTGCCCCGAGAGTTGTACAGAGCAATAGGAAACTTTCTCGGGAATAATGGTAGCAGGACACACAGAGCACAGATTAAAGGGGGGAAGCCGTGGACGGCAGCCTGGTCAGCACCAGGCTCGCCAAGGAGGCTCAGAAACATGCACAAACTGTCCCTGGCCTATTTTTGAGTCGCTGGAGCAAAGTCCTGGGTGCCCGAGCCGGGTACATACACTCCCTCCAGGTAAAGTCCCAGCGGGACCCTCACGCAGCAGCATTTCCATGAGGCTACAGCATGGAGAGTCACTTTCCAGCCAACAGCAGTGGCCAGAGACCCTGTGCCCCCAAAGGGCTTCTCTTACCTGGGAATCTGTTAACTGGAAGCGATCTTTGAAAGCCATGTACACGAGGAAGGAATTCACCCCTAAGGTCAAACAGAGATGGCGTGTGACTTCAAATAGATACAGATAATCCCGAATGTAAGTTCTAAGTACTATGAAGACATGTTGAGATAGAGAAAATGAGATGAAGACAGAATAATAAAAATTGTGGGGCAAGAATTAATTAATAAGACCAGATAAGGTCTGGTCTTACTGGAAGAAGGTGTATTCTTTCAATTTTTATAAGTTTACACAAGTTCTGGTTTTATCAGACTAACAAGTTCACCATAGATATTCCCGTAGCTTATTCACAAAGCTTAGAGGAGGAAACTAAGGGAGAAACAACATGTGGTCTATACATAAATTGGAACATTTTAGCCTTAAAGATGAAGACATTTCTGACACATAGTAATATAGTGTTATACCCAGACTGAGGAAATCATGCTAAGAAATATCATCTTGCAAGGAAAAATTAGCCAGTCACATAAGTGAACGCCCACTTACATGTCCCGCTCATAAAAAGACAAAACCTAGAATAGAGATTGTATGAAGCTGGGAAATAACAGAACAGGCAACCGTAGTCGCTTACTAGATGCAGAGTTTCGGGTTGGAAAGGTAAGCTCAGATCAATGCTGGTAAAGATTAGGTTAAAGAGTGAAGGTGCCATTTGCCGCTAAACGCTAAGCTTAAAAATGATGAAGGGAAGGGAGGAACGAAGAGAGAGACTAGAAGAACATTGGTGAGGATCTTGGAGCTTTGGTGTGCTAACAATCTTCATCAAAACCATATCCGCCAATGCTACTGTAAACCTGGGACCTAAACTATCACTATCACTATCACTGTCTTCCCGTTCATCATTGATTTGCTCGAGCGGGCACCAGGAACATCTCCATATGTCCTGTCTCATGCTAGTAGAGCCCAAGGGCATCTGCTCGCTCCAGGAACATAAAGAGCCTCAAACCATTATATTAGGTCATAGGAATGACCTAACATAATTGTTACTGGTATTTGCCATATCAAATACGACACGGGCAGCTTGCCAGGCTTGCCGTGTGGTGGCACGACCCTAAACTATATAAATTGATTTTAAGTTTGAAGTGAAATAAGGCAAAAGCAGAAGGCTGGAAAGACAGCACAGTGAGCAAGGTGCTGGCTTTGTATGCAGCCGACCTGCTTCGATCCCAGTACTACAAAAAGCCATCCCCTACGCACTGCCCGGATTGATCACTGACCACAGCGGGGGTGGCTCCAACCCCCCAAAAAAAAAATCAGAAAAAATCAGAAAATAAAGAAATTCCTCTTGGAAAGATGGGAGGGACAGGTGTTAAGGCGCTTGTCTTTTATGTGCTGATCCTGGGTCAATTCTGGATGACGCTGGTTCACTGCACCAGGTCTCCCAAATACAATTCTGAGTTCAGAGCCAGAAGTAAGCCCTGAACACAGCTAGATGATTTGAAATTGTTTAATATTTAAAATCAAAGCAGGGGCCGGAGCGATAGTCCAGCGGGTAGGGCATTTGCCTTGCATGCGGCCAGCCTGTGCCGGCCTGGGTTCGATCCCGGAATCCCATATGGTCCCCCAAGCACCGCCAGGAGTAATTCCTGAGGGAAGAGCCAGGAGTAACCCCTGAGCAATGCCGGGGGTGACCCAAAAAGCAAAAAAATAATAATAATAAAATAATAAAATAAAATAAAATAAAAGCTGAAAAATCTATCAATATAATTCACTCTGTGTGGATCAAAAATCAACATATCATTGGATCGAGTATAGAACACATATTTAATAAACTCCAATGCATGATTATTAGATCCAAAAAATAAAAAATTATCTATGGAAAAAAGAAACTTGTCATTACTTTCAAATAAATTATTACTGAAAAAGAAACCAGTATGACATAAAATTGTGAAAATGAATAAAGAGCGAATTTTTTTTTTTTTTTTTGGGTCATACCCGGCAATGCTCAGGGGGTTACCCCTGGCTCTGCACTCAGGAATTACTCCTGGCGGTGCTCGGGGGACCATATGGGATGCCGGGGATCGAACCCAGGCCGGCACAGGCTGGCTGCGTGCAAGGCAAACGCCCTACCCACTGGGCTATCGCTCCGGCCCCAAGAGCGAAATATTTTAATACAGAAGAACTGTATAAAAGAAAATTTATTTTTTTTCTCTACTTCTCCCCCCACCATTTTATAAAAGATTTATTATTCATTCACAATATCATAGACTTTCATTGGTATAGTTTAAATAAGACAATAATTTTTGAGCAAAAATAAACTTAAAAATATTTTCCAGTATTAAGATACCATTCACAGTGGAAGCACAAATCATAGATTACCTAGCAACATATATAGTAAAAACAAAAAAACATGTCAAAAAACTTACATTAGACTGTATTTTACCATAGTTAAAGGGTAAAAACAATGGCTGCCTAGCCCCACGGTTGTGACTTTAACAAGAAATGTAATTTACTGTGGATGATGTATAACAAATGTCTTCTTTTTTCTTCAGTCAACAGTCTATCCTCCATGCTGATTTCCAAAAACAATTTTAAATTAAGGATGGTCCATTTGAGCCTAAATGTTGTGATTCTCACAGAGAGATTATCTCAGAATCACCAAACCAAACATCCCCGCCCATCATCCATCACAAAGGGAAACAACTTATATTGGCAACCTTTGGACCTTTGAGCTTAATTCAAGCCACCTGCGGGTGCTGGGCACTGTCTGGAGTTCAGTGCTTCAGAATATCCCGCCCTCCCACCATTCCTGGTCTCAGTGCAAGCCTGCTACAAGCCCCCTCCCAGTTGACTGGGTTAGATTCATTACATGTTTCTGAAGTTCCATGTGAGTCGCTGCATGTTCAAGCACGACAAGAGTCAGGGTTACAGGGTTATCTGTTTTCTGTTATGTGGATCCTTCATGGTGGAATGATTCCGGTTATCTAGTCCAATGCCCTTTGTGTGAGTGGTTTTAAAATTTGAGACTCACAAAGTATAAAACTTGCCTGGGGTCAGACAGCTGGTATGAGGAAGAGCAGAGAAACAGCCCATGAATCTGGACTCTTACTCTGGGCTTTCTACCTTACCTGTGGAGCTATCGCAGCCATGCCTAGAAATTTCCCTCCTGCCATTTTACTACCAGCTCATGTGCATAAGCTTCTAAGTCTAGAAATGCCAGACCCAGAAACAACAGGTATCTCCCTGAAGGTTAAGATCCAGAGAGGTCAACATATGGCTCCAGGATTCTAGTCTCCCAGAATTGTGTGCTTTGGCAACATGACTAAATCTCTCAGGCTCTGGAGGACAAAGATTCCAGACACACTGAGGTCGGTAAGCCTCTTTCAACTCCCTGAAAATGTTTCAGAACCCAACCTTTAGAATTCTGTTCCCTAAAATAAGTCTCGGGACAAAACAGACACCTCAGGTTATCTTGGCACCCCACTCCCCTCAAACGCTTTTCTTTCCTGGTTTGCAGAGAGAAGTTGCCAAAAGTCCAGGCACATTCTTAAGAGGACCCAGAATTCTCTCTGGGATACGCATTATCATTCTTTGGGAGCAATTCCTCCAGAGCCTTAACTCCACTGCCTGGCCAGAGCACACAGTTCCCTTTAGCCACACTGTAAACAGCCGCTGCATTCGAAGTGCGCCCCCAGAATAAGCTCAGGTTCTCAGTGCTCCTGTTGATCTCTCCCCTGGGTTGGTTTGCCCCAGTTGGTCTGAGCACAGGGGTGAGGCGTTGCTGGTCCTCAACGCCGGGTTCAGATCTTTTCTTCACAGAGCAGGGCCAGCTCAGGTACTGGAATGGGAATGGGTCAGCACAACTCACCGTGGTCCTTCACCAGGGCCTCCATCTCCTCCTGGATGCCCTTGTGCCACTCCGTGATGTCCACATGCAGGGAGTAGTCACAGCAGGACTTGCTATCAGCCCATTCCCTCCACTGGTCGAAGGCAGCCAGCAGGCTGGTCCCAGGCTCGGAATGACGTGGTCGACTAGAAAGAAACAGACATACGCATCAGTGCAAGGCTCTAGCATGGCACACCAGGAGCCACCATCCCAACTCAGCCCTACGTGAGGCTTCCTGGGTTCCAAATCAAGATAGTTATGTCAATAACCAGCTCCTGAAACCCCACTTAAAGCCAGCTGCTGGCCCAAGAGGGAGAGAGCAGACACTTGGCCTAGCCTGCCTGCCTCGGGAAACCATGCACACACTGATCCGATCTGACCGCCCAGCTCCCAACTCCTGAAGGCGCACACTTTCACAGACAATGCGTCCTTACGGGCAACAGCAGTGTCAAATGGCGGGCCGGAGCTTTCAAGGCCTTTTATTGCGACGACACAAGCTGCTTGTGAGGTGCCCTCAACCAGATGGCAGGGAACTTGAAGACGCTGGCCCTCAGCCATGCACCGGGCCTTTGCAAAGGCCCACGGCATATCCACCTCTCTCATCACCACTCATATTTCTGCAGCATAATACCACTTTGTAATTTAAGGGTAATCTTTCATCTTAAAAGTTCAAAGTGTTTTTTAAAATGGTGGCTATTGTTACATTATTATTGAGCGAGGGTGATCGGGAAGACAGAGAACTCTGGACTTAGCCTGACCTGAAATTGCTCCACCACGTAGCAGAAAGGTGCCTTTAGTAAGCTCCTTAATCTCCACTACCCTAGAGTTTCAGTGTCGGTTTAAAACAAGAATATTGCGGGCCAGCATCCAGGGTCTTGAAGACGGCTGGGAAGCGGGAGTTCGGCTCGCGCTGGGCCTCAGCTGACCATGGAACCCCGAGGAGGGCAGATGGGCTTTGGGAGTGGGCCCGTGCCGCCCGGGGGTCCCGGAGGTAGCCGGATGGGACTCGCCCATCACACTAGCCACCATTTTCATTGTCCGAATGATGGGAAGCTGCCCCACGACCAGAGGAACAGACCAAAACCAGTTTGAGCCCAGGTTGCGTGGCGCTTATGGCGTGCAGGCCACTAGGGTGGTAAAACAGTGATGTCTTTTGGTGCACTGCATTCCACGAAGAGCAGGGGGTTTGTTGGGGGAGATATGGAGAGGAGGGAGGTGACATATAGAGCCCGCCGGGTGGTTGGGGTGCGGGGGAGGGGAGACGGACGTTGGTGATGGGAGATGGGTTTAGGTGGAGGGTGCGTGTTGGAACCCTGTGGAACCGGGACTCTGCATGAGCATCTTTCAATTAAAAAAAAAAAAAGGTGGAATCTACCACGGACATGTGGGAATCAGAGGTTAGGTGAGACAGAGAAGGGAACAGTGTGCTAATATTTGTCAAAAGTGATAATGCCAGCCTAGAAATGAGCATTGAATATAGGAGAAAAGATATACATGATAATCTCTGGGTGTATGTATTGCAATCCACAATGTGTAAGAGAAGAGAGAAAGAAGGAGAGAGAGAGAAGAGATAAAGAACTTGCCATGGAGGCGGGCTGGGGGGAGGGGGAGGGAATTGGGGACATTGGTGGTGGGAGATGGGCACTGGTGGAGGGATGGGTGCTGGAGGACAGTGTGACTGAAACCCAAACATGAACATCTTTGTAGTTGTATATCACATGTTGGTGTAATAAAATATTTTAAAAAAAATAAGAATATTAGCCACCATGAACATTTGTTCTGGGAATTAAACGCACTGATATATCTAACAACCATATGCCTTTAAATGCTCCCGTTAAAGGCTCCCATTAAATGGTTCCCTTTATTGGGGCCGGAGTGATAGCCCAGCGGTAGGGCGTTTGCCTTGCACATGGCCGGCCCGTGCTGGCCCAGGTTAGATCCCTGGTGTCCTATATAGTCCCCCGAGCACCGCCAGGAGTAATTCCTGAGTGCAGAGCCAGGAGTAACCCCTGAGCGCCGCCAGGTGTGACCCAAAAATGCAAAAAAAAAAAAAAAATTAATGGTTCCCTTATTCTTCAGACAGTAAAATCCCCAGCGAGCCTCCACCATCGTGTCTGACTTGGGCCTTGCCTACCCACCCCTACAACATCAACCCTGGCTCATCACTCTCTGGCACGCTCTCTCCAGTCAAACAGGCCTCCCTGCAGTTCTTGTACCATTTCCCTGCTCCTCCAGCATCTGCACATGCTTGATCCCACCTAGGTGTTAAAGCATTCATCTGCTTTCCACAATGATAGAATATGTACTGGAAGTCCGGTCACCCTTCTGCAAAGACACCACCAGAACAAAACGCCATTGCCCAAGACCAAATCAAACATGTGCAACAAGAGATACAAGCCCAGACTCTCAACTCCTAAGGTGTCATGAATCATTCTTTGAACTAAAGTATTAGATTTTTCTACACCCAGGTAAGCAGTTCTGGGCTAGGAAAATGCCAGCGCTGGCAAGAATAGGAGGCTCAGATTTCTGAAATGGAACAAATCTTGCAGATACAGCTAAACTGTAATCAACTGAGCTTGGCTTTGTGTACCTCAAAAATATGGATGTCTAAGCTGAATTTTCGCTTGTAAATTTTCATCTGGGGTGGGGGAAGGGGAGGCTCAGGGCCCCTCCCAGTGAGGCCTGACCAACCCAGTGGTAACTGAATACTCGGACCGGGGATGCAGGACTGCTCAGGACCAGGGTGCTGTAGCTCACTGGGGTCACCTTGGCAGTACCGGGGGCAGGAGGGGGAGGGGGCGACCTCAGGGCTGCATCTTGGGATACTGAAGCTGCAGGGACCATGTGATGCCGGGACTGTTGGTCACAGGAAAAGCAAGAAAGAGCCTGAACCCCTGTACTACGTCTCTGAACACAAAACTTAACTTATAAGTAGTAGTATATGGACTCAATGGACACACAGGAACACTGGATGGTAAACACTGATAACTATGAAAAACAATGGAGGAGCCTTTCTATTGCAGGCCTGCCCCTACCCAGAGCAGAAGAAAGGAAAATGATGGAGACAAAGAAGGTGGCAAAGACACTGAGGAGGAAGAAACTATGCAAGGATCCTTCTAGTCCACGCAATCAGGACAGAGTCTCCCCTCCCTGGCCTCCGCCTTTCTCCTCACTTCATCTCTCACCCCCCCCTAAGGCTCCTTTCCTAAGGCTCCTTCCTAACAGTCAGAGGATCTCCTCAAACACTGACTTCTGGCTGCTCGAGTCCGTCGGTTTCTCTCCTCCCCTGGTTCCTGGCTCTCAGCCACCACCCTAGCTCCTCTCCCAGGCCACCTCACCATTTCTCATTCTCTGACCTGCCGACTCCCACACATGTAGCCCCACCTCTGTGGAAACCCATTTTCCTAGCTCGTGACTTGGACGCTACCTCCTTCTGCTCATCCTTACCAATCCAGGGTCATGAGTATCATGGGTATCAACTCCCTGAGTTCGCTGTCTGCCTCGGCCACTGGGACGTGAACTCCCTCATCGCCTACCTCTAAGGAAGTGGCCCATAAACATTTTCAACAGATGAGTCGATGTTCCCATCCCGCTAACATTCCACCCTGCATGCCCACATCAGACACAGAAGGGACAGCTCTCCTGGGAACACAACCCCGTTTCCCTGCTCACCCCCAAGAGAGTGCAGGAACATCTTGTGCGGCCAACGCCCCCCAAACTTCAGGGTGCTATCCAAGAACACACCAAAACCCAGCTCCTGGCAGCAGTGTTGGCCAGGATGGAGGATATTCATCTTCTACGTCCTCTGGGGCCTATTGGTTCTTCCATAAGCCTCTTTATGCATCACTAATTTCATGCAAGTCTCCTCTCACTCACCTCTCCTGCCCCTCCATGTTATCATGCCCATTTTACCAAGAGGGTCCTATTCACTACAAAGCAGCGTTATCACTAACAAACAGTATCTATTTCCCCAGTTCTGCAATAATATGGCTTCCCTGAGTATTCAAAAACAGCTCTTAGAGTTATAAACTCTTGACCCAGAACACAAAGTGAGCTGAGGACTCTGGAGAAATAAGCATGCCCTCCCAAGAGCTAATGGCACTGTGAAACGTGTTCCTGAGAAGCCCTGCATGTTTTCCCATAGCTCTCGCTCCACAGCAGCTCTCAGGGAAGAGCAGCTCCCGGGAGCAGGGCAGGATGTCCAGCATCACAGTCACTTCCAGAGACAGCAGCATGTCCTAAGACTCAGCCCAGCTATTGGGATATAAAGAAACATCATGGTGGGATTAAGAATTATCAAGGAGGTGGCTGGGGCGATAGCACAGCAGGTCGGGCATTTGCCTTGCATGCGGCTGACCGGGTTCGATCCCCCAGTATCCCAAATGGTCCCCCAAGCACCACTAGGAGTAATTCCTGAGCAAAGAGCCAGCAGTAACCCCTGAGCATCACCGGGTGTACCTAAATAGCCAAAAAAAAAAAAAAAAAAAAGAATACTCAAGGAAAATGGAAAGAAAGGACATGAGATATGATATTCGGTAGGGAAACACACCACTGGTGGGGAGGGGGAGGCGGCGGAGATGGGTGGGGAGGGGGAAGAGCAATGACTGGCGGAGGGGAAGCGCTCAGCTGGGAGGGAGGAGGCTAGGTATGAAGCCCATCAGCAACAGCACTGCAACCACAGTGCAGAGAAAAAGAAAATTTACATATATAAACACACACACACACACACACACACACACACACACACACACACTCCTTCCATGACCCTTGCAACTCCCCCGCTTGCATTAACCAAACGCTCATTTGCTTTCTGCCTCTACAGATGTGCCTATAAATGGAAGCTCTTCCTCTGTTCACTTAGCACGTCCCAAGTCCAGCTGTGCTGAAGCATGACTCACCCACTCCTCATTGCCTGAGGTGCAGGTGCGCTGTTTTCATGTTTACTGCGAATGGGAAAGTGCTACCCACTGAGATGTCAAGGCCCTCTGGAGGCGTTCACACATGGCACTCCACTGAAGCTTGCAGCATTTAAAAGGCCCCATTTCTTTTAAAGTATTTTATTATACCACTGTGAGATATACAATTACAAAGATGTTCATAAGCTGTTCATATTTGGGTTTCGGTCATACAGTGTTCCAGCACCCATCCCTCCACCAGTGCCCATTTCCCACCACCAATGTCCTCAATTCCCTCCCCTATCCCCTAGCCTGCGGCCATGGCAGGTTCTTTATTTCTTTCCCTTTCTCTCTATCTCTTCTTTCTCTTTTCCTTCCCTTCCACATTGTGGATTACAGAACATACATTTAAAAGGTTGTCATGTGCATCTTTTTGAAAAAGGCCATTTTAGTTGAGATCAAGGTAGAATCAGAATCAGTTGCAGACGATGCTAAAGATCCTTCAACTCCCAACTGGGAACCTCTTGCCTAAGTTCAGTGAACTATCACCAGCTGTAGAGTCAAAAGGACGTGCCCCAAGAACCTAATTTCTCAAACCTAGCAGCTACCACTTCTGATTGGTTTTGCGGCAGCCTTTATATTTGAAAGACAGAGATGGTAGTGATAGTACAGACCGGACAGCTGGAGATATGGTACAGGCGGTGAAGTGTTTGTCTTACAGGCAGGTGACCCCAAGCACCACATATGGCAAGGAAACATCCCTGAGCACAGAGCCAGGACTAAGCACTGTGTGCCAGGCATGGCCCAAACGAAGTCATAACAGGAACAAGAACAGCAGCAAAGGCAGTGAAGTCCTGGCTTCATCCAGAGTCTAGACCTCAGTGACTGAGCAGGAAGAACCCTCCAGAGATCTGCTGAGAAGGCGAGCAGGCAGACAGAGCGGGAGCGAGAGGGGCACAGGCTCCAAAGTCTCCCGGGTCCTGCTGGGGCAGCTCCAGCTCCTCGTCTGCACACAGCAGCTGTCCACTCTCGGAGCTGTCTCTCTCCTACCTCCCGCTCGGAATCATCACTGTCTCCACCTGGACTCCCTGCACTTAACTGTGTGTTGCCCCAGCCTCTCTCCGTGCAGCTGAGATCAGCAGTCAGAGTCAAATACGCAACCAGCAGGAGACAGGAACACAGAACAGCTCATCCGCGTGGCTTCCCGAGCTGCTCTTCCCGCCATTCCCGGGGGACCTGTGCAACAACGGCAGGCTTTGGTTGGGAGAGATAAGAGTCTCCCATTAGGGTAACAGTTTGTTCGGAAAGAAAGACAAAGGGAAGAGAAAGCCCTGCCTGAAAAGT
>JAJIBD010032862.1:0-12979 GCA_021461705.1 Cryptotis parvus | reverse complement strand
CTTCTCCAGACCACTACTCCCTTCCCAGACCACGACTTCTTTCCCAGACCACGCACCGCTTTCCCAGACCACCTACTCCTTCCCAGACGGATCCCCGCCGCAGTGCCGCTGACAGCATCCCTGCCCTCCCATTGCAGAGGGAAACTCTGACCTTCCTGCTTTACGCCCACATCCGGTGCCCAGTGATTAGCTGTGCCTTCCGGTGCCCCCCATCCTCGGCCATCATTTCTTCCCTCAGGAGAAAGCCTCACTTCCAGAACATTCCCCCATTGTCTCAGCCCAAAATTGTAAGTTCTTCAAAGCCTGACTTAAAGGTCACAGGGCAGGGGCCGAGCGGCCAGGCCCAGCGGTAGGGCGTTTGTCTTTGCATGCCGGCCTGGGTTCGATCCTCGTATCCCATATGGTCCCTCGAGCACCGCTCGGGAAAATCCTGAGGGCAGAGCCAGAGAAACTTTGAGCATTGCCAAGGGTGACTCCAAAAAGCAAAAAAAAAAAAAAAAAAAGATACATATGACAATCTTTTAATGTATGTTCTGTAATCTACAATCTTAAAGGGAAGGAAAAAAGAGAAAGAGATAGAAAGGGAAAGAGATAAAGAACCTGCCAAGGGAGGTGGGCTGGGAGGAACCGGGATACTGGTGGCGGGAGAGTAGCCCACCTGGCGCTTCCTCCCCAGCCAGGCTACAGTGTGTAGGGATGGGTGCTGGAACACTGTATGACCAAAACCCAAATATGAACATCTTTGTAATTGTATATTTTAATGGTGGTATAATAAAAATAAAAATAAAAAATACAAATAAATAAAAACAAGAAGAAAAAGGTCACAGGAAAGCCAATTCCTGAGAAGTACCGGAAGGCCACAATCCCAAACTACAAAAAGCAGACGCCATCACATAGACGAGAACACTCCCACTTCAAGTTTAGCCTGGCCACTACAACCAAGGTGCAACCCAAAATGCCGCCCCTGGCTCGCCAAGCCCCAACGCCATCTGGACACACCCTCTTGCGACCCCTACTTGGAGACCACTAGGTGAGCTCCTGACACATCGCTATGTGTTATTTGCGCCCAGGAAGATTTGGGCGACCTTGGTCAACACAAAGCACAAACCCCAGACTGCAGGATGCTAATAAGATGCTGGGGCTGAGAGGAGGCAGGAAGAGCAAGCCGCGGCGCTTCCGCAGGGTTCTGTCTGTGTCCAGCTGTCTGTGTGGACACACGGAAGTGTGGCTGGGGCTCCCAGAGGACCCACCCACTGGGGTACGGAGCTGCTCCCCACAGACCGGCGGGTTCTCCTGTCCCGGCAGCACCCCAGCCCCCCACATCCCTCCGCTCACCTCCTCAGGCCGCCCAGCATCGCCCCTCGGGCCGGTGATGCCCAGGTCCAGGATCCGGCTGCTGCTCCTGCAATGTTTAAAGAAAGTGAGACCGCAGGAGATGTGGGCTCCACTGGGCTGACTGACGGCTGGCACCCCGGCCTGACTCATCACACAGGACAGGAAACACACGGTTGACCGCTCAGTTTCAGCCAAGCCCCGAAGAGCAGAGAAGGGTCCATGGCCCGACGCGGGGTCCCAGCTAAGCTGAGGCGGCTCAGTTCTAGCTCTCCCTCCGAGCCAGGCAAGCTCCCTGCACTGCCTCTGGGCAGCGGCCGCTTCCTCCCCAGCCAGGCCACAGTGTGAGGCTCTGTGTGGCCAAGAAGCCCCCAGGCTGGAGCTGGTGGGCCACCAAAGCTCAGCAAGAAATTACTTCCCGTGGACAGGAACATGCATAGTCAGACACCAAAGGATCTCGCGAGCCCTGACACCACACAGCTGGTGAGGCCTGAGCTCAGAACCGCCCTAGGCTTACAGGGCCCCGGGCCACTCCTAGAGACACTGAGTCATCACGCAGGCCTCAAGGCTGGGGCCCCGGATCTGGGGGAGTCAGACCAGCTGGGCTCAGCAGTGCTCAGGAGGCCACCGATACAGCCAGGGGTGCCTGGTGGGGTCCGCAGAGACAGGGATCAAAGTCAATCAAGGCCTCTGCGCCAGCAGTCATGGCTGCCAACCTCCGGAAGGCGTCGCTTCCATTCGAGCTCCTGCTTTTCCCCGCGGATCACAAGGAAATGCGGGAGAAGCCCGCATTTCGCTATGATGTCGCCATTTTCGCGCGGGACCTGGGCGTATGGCACCGATGTCCCTGATCACGCTCAGACTTCATAGATTCAAGTAGAGAAGGAGAGTGAGATCAGGGACAGACACTCACGGAAGTACACGTGCCACGGCCCGACAGCCCGGGGACCAGAAACAGTGCCCCGAGAGTTGTACAGAGCAATAGGAAACTTTCGGTAATAATGGTAGCAGGACACACAGAGCACAGATTAAAAGGGGAAGTCGTCAGCCTGGTTAGCACCAGGTTACGCAAGGAGGCTCAGAAACATGCACAAACTGTCCCTGGCCTATTTTTGAGTCGCTGGAGCAAAGTCCTGTGCCCGAGCCGTGCTCATACACTCCTCCAGGTAAAGTCCCAGCGCACCCACGCAGCAGCATTTCCATGAGGCTACAAATAGCTTGAAGAGTCACTTCAAAGCCAACAGCAGTGGCCAGGACCCTGTGCCCTCAAAGGCTTCTCTTACCTGGGAATCTAAGCTAACTGGAAGCGATCTTTGCGCCATGTGGCCACGAGGAAGGAATTCACCCCTAAGGTCAAATAGAGATATGCAGGATTTCCAAATAGATACAGATAATCCCGAATGTAAGTTCTAAGTACTATGAAGACATGTTGAGATAGAGAAAATGAGATGAAGACAGAATAATAAAATTGTGGGGCAAGAATTAATTAATAAGACCAGATAAGGTCTGGTCTTACTCGGAAGAAGGCGATTCTTTCAATTTTTATAAGTTTACACAAGTTCTGGTTTTATCAGGACTAACGCTCACCATAGATATTCCTCGTAGCTTATTCACAAAGCTTAGAGGAGTAAACTAAGGGGAGAAACAACATGTGGTCTATACATAAATTGGAAACATTTTAGCCTTTAAAGATGAAGATTTCTTGGACACATAGTAATATAGTGTTATACCCAGACTGAGGAAATCATGCTAAGAAATATCATCTTGCAGGAAAAAATTAGCCAGTCACATAAGTGAACGCCCACTTACATGTCCCGCTCATAAAAGACAAAACCTAGAATAGAGATTGTATGAAGCTGGGAAAATAACAGAACAGGCAACCGTAAGTAGTCGCTACTAGATGCAGAGTTTCGGGTTGGAAAGGTAAGCTCAGATCAATGCTGGTAAAGATTAGGTTAAAAGAGTGAAGGGTGCCATTTAAGTCGTAAACGCTAAGCTTAAAAATGATGAAGGGAAGGAGTGAACGCAAAGAGAGACTAGAAGAACATTGGTGAGATCTTGAGCTTTGGTGTGCTAACAATCTTCATCAAAAACCATATCCGCTAATGCTACTGTAAACCTGGGACCTAAACTATCACCATCACTATCACTGTCTTCTCCCGTCCATCATTGATTTGCTCGAGCTGGCACTAGTAACATCTCCATGTCCTGTCTCATGCCAGTAGAGCCCAAGCGGGCATCTGCTCGCCCAGGAACATAAAGAGCTTCCTCGCATTATATTAGGTCATAGGAATGACCTAACATAATTGTTACTGGTATTTGCCATATCAAATACCACACGGCAGCTTGCCAGGCTTGCCGTGGTGGTGGCAACGACCTTAAACTATATAAATTGATTTTAAGTTTGAAGTGAAATAAGGCAAAAGCAGAAGGCTAAAGACAGCACAGTGAGCAAGGTGCTGGTTTTTGTATGCAGCCGACCTGCTTCGATCCCAGTACTACAAGCCATCCCCTACGCACTGCCCGGATTGATCACTGACCACAGCGGGGTGGCCCAACCCCCCAAAAAAAATCAGAAAAAATCAGAAAATAAAGAAATTCCTCTTGGAAAGATGGTAGGGACAGGTGTTAAGGCGCTTGTCTTTTGCGTGCTGATCCTGGGTCAATTCTGGATGACGCTGGTTCACTGCACCAGGTCTCCCACAATTATGAGTTCAGAGCCAGAAGTAAGCCCTGAACACAGCTAGATGATTTGAAATTGCTTAATATTTAAAATCAGAAGCAGGGGCCGGAGCCATAGCCCAGCGGTGGGCGCTTTGCCTTGCATGCGGCCAGCCTGTGCCGGCCTGGGTCTGATCCTCGCATCCCATATGGTCCCCTGAAGCACCGCCAGGGTACACTTGAGTGCAGAGCCAGGAGTAGCCCCCTGAGCACATGGTGCACCCAAAAAAGCAAAAAATAATAATAATAAAATAATAAAATAAAAATAATAAAAGCTGAAAAATCTATCAATATAATTCACTCTGTGTGTATCAAAAATCAACATATCATTGATCGAAAGTATAGAACACATATTTAATAAACTCCAATGCATGATTATTAGATCCAAAAATAAAAAATTATCTATGGAAAAAGAAACTTGTCATTTTCAAATAAATTATTACTGAAAAAAAGAAACCAGTATGACATAAAATTGTGAAAATGTGAATAAAGAGCTTAATTTTTTTTTGCTTTTTGGGTCACACCCGGCAATGCTCAGGGGTTACTCCCCTGGCTCTGCACTCAGGAATTACTTCCTGGCGGTGCTCGGGGACCATGGGATGCCGGGATCGAACCTGGCGGCATAGGCCGCTGGCAAGGCAAACGCTCTCTACCCGCTGGGCTATCGCCCGCCCCAAGAGCGGTAAATATTTTTAATACAGAAGAACTGTATAAAGAAAATTCTATTTTTTTCTCTACTTCTCCCCCACCATTTTAGAGGCAAAGATTTATTATTCATTCACAATATCATAGACTTTCATTGGTATAGTTTAAATAAGACAATAATTTTTGAGCAAAAATAAACTTAAAAAATATTTTTCAGTGCATTAAGATACCATTCTTTACAGTGGAAGCACACAACTCCATAGATTACCTAGCAAACATATATAGTAAAAACAAAAAACATGTCAAAAATCTTATAATAGACTGTATTTAACATAGTTAAAGGGTAAAACAATGGCTGCCTAGCCCTCACGGTTGTGACTTTAACAAGAAATGTAATTTTTACTGTGTGGATGATGTGTATAACAAATGTCTTCTTTTTCTTCTTCAGTCAACAGTCTATCCTCCATGCTGATTTCCAAAACAATTTTAAATTAAGGGATGGTCCATTTGAGCCTAAATGTTGTGATTCTCACAGAGAGATTATCTCAGAATCACCAAAACCAAACATCCCCGCCATCATCCATCAAAGGGAAACAACTTATATTGGCAACCTTGGACCTTTGAGCTTAATTCAAGCTGCCTGCGGTGCTGGGCACTGCTCCGAGTTCAGTGGGTCAGAATATCTTGCCTCCCACCATTCCTGGTCTCAGTGCAAGCCTGCTACAAGCCCCTCCCAGTTGGATCAAGCTAGATTCATTACATGTTTCTTGAAATTCCATGTGAGTCACTGCATGTTCAAGCACGACAAGAGTCAGGGTTACAGGGTTAATTGTTTTCTGTTATGTGGATCCTTCATG
Organism: Cryptotis parvus; assembly: GCA_021461705.1. Classification (NCBI taxonomy): domain Eukaryota; kingdom Metazoa; phylum Chordata; class Mammalia; order Eulipotyphla; family Soricidae; genus Cryptotis; species Cryptotis parvus. The sequence goes on along the minus strand of JAJIBD010032862.1, from coordinate 7,424 downwards.
GTGGGAATGATTCCGTTATCTAGTCCAATGCCCTTTGTGTGAGTGGTTTTAAAATTTGAGACTCACAAAGTATAAAACTTGCCTGGGGTCAGACAGCTGGTATGAGGAAGAGCAGAGAAACAGCCCATGAATCTGGACTCTTACTCTGGGCTTTCTACCTACCTGTGGAGCTATCGCAGCCATGCCTGTGAAATTCCTCCTGCCATTTTGCATTACCAGCTCATGTGCATAAGCTTCTAAGTCTAGAAATGCTTTATTCAGAAACAACAGGTAAGTCTCCTGAAGGTTAAGATCCAGAGAGTCAAATATATGGCTCCAGGATTCTAGTCTCCCAGAATTGTGTGCGTTTTGGCAACATGACTAAATCTCTCAGGCTCTGGAGGACAAAGATTCCAGACAATACTGAGGTCGGTAAGCCTCTTTCAACTCCCTGAAAATGTTTCAGAACCCAACCTTTAGAATTCTGTTCTCAAAATAAGTCTCGGGACAAAAACAGACACCTCATCTTGGCACCCCACTCCCTCAAACGCTTTTCTTCCTGGTTTGCAGAGAGAAGTTGCCAAAGGTCCAGGCACATTCTTAAGAGGACCCTGCAATTCTCTCTGGGATACGCATTATCATTCTTTGGGAGCAATTCCTCCAGAGCCTTAACTCCACTGCCTGGCCAGAGCACACAGTTCCCTTTAGCCACACTGTAAACAGCCGCTGCATCTGAAGGCCCCAGAATAAGCTCAGGTTCTCAGTGCTCCTGTTGATCTCTCCTCAAGTTGGTTTCGCCCAGCTGCCTGAGCAATAGGTGAGGCGTTGCTGGTCCTCAACGCTGGGTTCAGATCTTTTCACAGAGCAGGGCCAGCTCAGGTACTGGAATGGGAATGGGTCAGCACAACTCACCGTGGTCCTCACCAGGGCCTCCATCTCCTGGATGCTCCTTGTGCACCCGTGATGTCCACATGCAGGGAGTAGTCACAGGATACATGAGCCTATTCCTGCCACTTTGTCGAAGGTAGCCAGCAGGCTTTGTCCCAGGCTCGGAATGACGTGGTCGACTAGGAAAAACAGGACATACGCACAGTGCAAGGCTCTCAGCATGGCACACCAGGGAGCCACCATCCCAACTCAGCCTCTACGTGAGGCTTCCTGGGTTCCAAATCAAGATAGCTTATGTCAATAACCAGCTCCGAAACCCCACTTAAAGCCAGCTGCTGGCCCAAGAGGGAGAGAGCAGACTTGGCCTAGCCTGCCTGCCTCGTGGAAACCACGCACACACTGATCCGATCTGACCGCCTGTAGCTCCCAACTCCTGAAGGCGCACACTTTCACAGACAATGCGCCCTTACGGGCAACAGCAGTAATAAATGGCGCCTTGCTTTCTCGCCGCCTTTTATTGCATTTAATACAAGCTGCTTGTGAGGTGCCCCTCAACCACAGATGGCAGGGAATCCTGAAGACGCTGGCCTCAGCCATGCACCGTGGCCTTTGCAAAGGCCCACTTATTATCCACCTCTCATCACCAATATTATGTCATTTAGCATAATACCACTTTGTAAATTAAGGGCACCTTTCATCTTAAAAGTTCAAAGTGTTTTTAAAATGGCGGCTATTGTTACATTATTATTGTTTTAGAACGTGAAGACAGAGAACTCTGGACTTAGCCTGACCTGAAATTGCTCCACCACTGAGCAGAAAAGGTGCCTTTAGTAAGCTTCCTTAATCTCCACTACCCTTAGAGTTTCAGTGTCGGTTTAAAAACAAGAATATTGCGGGCCAGCATCCAGGGTCTTGAAGACGGCTGGGGAAGGGAGAGGTTCGGCTCAGCGCTTGGGCCTCAGCTGACCAACCCCGAGGAGGCAGATGGGCTTTGGGAGGCCCGCCGCTCCGGGGTCCTCGGATAGCCGGATGGGACTCCGCCCACACATCAGCCAATTATCTTTAGCCGTCCGAATGATGGGAAGCTGCCCTTACCACCAGAGGAACAGACCAAACCAGTTTGAGCCCAGGTTGGTGTGTCGCTATGTCGCTGGGCCAATTAGGGGTGGTAAAACAGTGATGTCTTTTGGTGCACTTGCATTCCACGCCAAGAGCAGGGGGTTTGTTGGGGGGGAGATATGGAGAGGAGGGAGGTGACATATGTGAGTCTTCGTGGTTGGGGTGCGGGAGGGGGAGGGAGACGGGACGCTGGTGATGGGAGATGGGCTTAGGTGGAGGGTGCGTGTTGGAACCCTGTGGAACCGACTCTGCATGAGCATCTTCAATTAAAAAAAAAGGTGGAATCTACCACTTTATTACGTGTGGGAATCAGAGGTTAGGTGAGACAGTAGAGAAGGGAACAGTGTGCTAATATTTGGTCAAAAGTGATAATGCCAGCCTAGAAATGAGCATTGAATATAGGAGAAAAGATATACATGATAATCTCTGGGTGTATGTATCGCGAATCCACAAATGTGTAAGAGAGAGAAAGTAGGAGAGAGAGAGAAGAGATAAAGAACTCTGCCATGGAGGCGGGCTGGGGGAGGGGGAGGGAAAATTGGGTACATTGGTGGTGGTAGATGGGCACTGGTGTAGGGATGGTTGCTGGAGGACAGTGTGACTGAAACCCAAACATGAAACATCTTTTTGTAGTCAGATATCACATGTTGGTGTAATAAAATATTTAAAAAAAAAAATAAGAATATTAGCCAATTATGAATATTTGTTCTGGGAATTAAACGCACTGATATATCTAACAACCATATGCCTTAAATTTCAAGTAGTTGCTCCCATTAAATGGTTCCCCTTATTGGGGCCGGAGTGATAGCCCAGCGGTAGGGCGTTTGCTCTTGCATTACGGCCGGTTCTGCATAGCCCAGGTTAGATCCCCCTGGTGTCCTATATAGTCCCTCGAGCACCGCCAGGAGTAATTCCTGGAGTGCAGAGCCAGGAGTAACCCTGAGCACCCGCCAGGTGTGACCCAAAAATGCAAAAAAAAAAAAAAAAAAAAAAATTAATGGTTCCCTTATTCTCTTCAGACAAAATCCCCAAATGTAGCTCTCCACCATCGCGTCTGACTTGGGCCTTCGCTCTTACCCACTCCCTACAACATCAACCCTGGCCTATCACTCTCTGGCACGCTTCTCTTCTCCAGTCAAACAGGCCTCCCTGCAGTTCTTGTACCATTTCCCTACTCCTCTCCAGCATCTGCACATGCTTGATCCCACCTAGGTGTTAAAGCATTCAATTCGCTTTCCACAATGATAGAATATGTACTGGAAGTCCGGGTCACCCTTCTGCAAAGACAACACCGCACCAGAACAAAACGCCATTGCCCAAGACAAATCAAACATGTGCAACAAGAGATACAAGCCCAGACTCAACCCTAAGGTGTCATGAATCATTCTTCGAACTAAAGTATTAGATTTTTCTACACCCAGGTAAGCAGTTCTGGCTAGAAAAATGCCAGCGCTGGCAAGAATAGGAGGCTCAGATTTCTGAAATGGAACAAATCTTGCAGATAGCTACAGCTAAACTGTAATCAACTGAGCTTGGCCGTGTACCTCAAAATATGGATGTCTAAGCTGAATTTCGCCTGTAAATTTTCATCTGGGGGCGGGGAAGTTGAGTACTCAGGGCCCTCCCAGCGAGGCCTGACCAACCCAGTGGTAACTGAATACACGGATCGGTGATGCAGGACTGCTCAGGACCAGGTGGTTTAGCCTCACTGGGGTCACCTTGGCAGTACCGGGGGTAGGAGGGGGAGGGGGCGACCTCAGGGCTGCATCTTGGGATACTGAAGCTGCAGGGACCATGTGGATGCCGGGACTGTTGGTCACAGGAAAAGCAAGAAAGAGCCTGAACCCCCATGTACCACGCCTCTGAACACAAAAACTTAACTTATAAGTAGTAGTATATGGACTCAATGGACACACAGGAACACTGGATGGTAAACACACTGATAACTATGAAAAACAATGGAGGCTTTCTATCGCAGGCCCTGCCCCTACCCAGAGCAGAAGAAAGGAAAATGATGGAGACAAAGAAGGTGGCAAAGATACTGAGGAGGAAGAAACTATGCAAGGATCCTTCTAGTCCACGCCAATTGGTAGGACAGAGTCTCCCTCCCTGGCCTCGCCTCTTTCTCCTCACTTCATCTCTCACCCTCCCTAAGGCCTTCCTAAGGCCCTTCCCAGGTCGAGGATCTCTCAAACACTGACTTCTGGCTGCTCGAGTCCGTCGGTTTCTCTCTCCCCTGTCTCCTGGCTCTCAGCCACCACCCTAGCTCCTCTCCCCAGGCCACTTACCATTTCTCATTCTCTGACCTGCCGACCCCCACACATGTAGCCCCACCTCTGTGGAAACCCATTTTTCCTAGCTCGCGACTTGACGCTACTCCTTCTTCTGCTCATCCCTTACCAATCCAGGGTCATGAGTATCATGGGGAAATTAACTCCCTGGAGTTCGCTGTCTGCCCTCGCCACTGGGACGCGAGAACTCCCCATCGCCTACCTCTCAAGGAAGTGGCCCATAAACATTTTCAACAGATGAGCTCATGTTCCCATCCCGCTAACGCTCCACCCTACATGCCCATTATCGTGGTTGGCCAGAAGGGGCAGTAGCTCTCCTGAGAACACAACCCTCGCTTCCCTGCTCACCCCAAGCAGAGTGCAGGAACATCTTGTGCGGCCACAACGCTCCCCAAACTTCAGGGTGCTATCCAAGAACACAATTAACCCAGCTCTCCTGGCAGCAGTGTTGGCCAGGATGGAGGATATTCTATCTTCTACGCCCCTCTGGGGCCTATTGGTTCTTCCATAAGCCTCTTTATGCATCACTTCACTTCATGCCTCTCACTCTCCTGCCCCCTCCAGGTCATGCCCATTTTACCAAGAAGAGGTCCTATTCACTTACAAAGCAGCGTTATCACTAACGAACAGTATCTATTTCCCCAGTTCTGCAATAATACATGGCTTCCTGAGTATTCAAAAACAGCTCTTAGGAGTTATAAACCTGACCAGAACACAAAGGGAGCTGAGGACTCTGGAGAAATAAGCATGCCCTCCCAAGAGCTAATGGCACTGGTGAAACGTGTTCCTGAGAAGCCTCCCAGGGCAGCCTTCCCATAGTTTCCGCTCCACAGCAGCTCTCCAGGGAAGAGCAGGTGCTCCCGAGGCAGGATGTCACAGTCATCATTACAGTCACTTCCAGGCTGCAGCATGTCCTAAGACTCAGCTCCAGCTATTGGGATATAAAGAAACATCATGGTGGGATTAAGAATCATCAAGGAGGTGGCTGGGGCGAGGCACAGCAGGTCGGGCATTTGCTCCTGCATGCGGCTGACCCGGTTCGATCCCCAGTATCCCAAATGGTCCCCCCAAGTTCACTAGGAGTAATTCCTGAGCAAAGAGCCGCGCAGTAACCCCTGAGCATCACCAGCGTACTCCCCAAATAGCCAAAAAAAAAAAAAAAAAAAAAAGAATACTCAAGGAAAATGGAAAGAAAGGACATGAGATATGATATTCGGTAGGAAACACACTCCACTGGTGGGGAGGGGGAGGCGCGGAGATGGGTGGGGAGGGGGAGTAATGACTGGTTGAGTGGGAAGCGCCTCAGCTGGGAGGTGAGGAGGCTAGGTATAAAACCTTATCAGCAACAGCACTTGCAACCACAGTGGAGAAAAAAAGAAAAATTTACATATATAAAACACACACACACACACACACACACACACACACACACACACTCCTTCCATGACCCTGGCAACTCCCGCCTTGTATTAACCAAACGCTCATTTGCTTTCTGCCTCTACAGATGTGCTCTATAAATGAAGCTCTTTTCCTCTGTTCACTTAGCATCCCAAGTCCAGCTGTGCTGAAGCATGACTCACCCACCCCTCATTGCCTGGAGGTGCAGGCACTCGTTTTCATGTTTACTGCGAATGGGAAAGTGCTACCCACTGAGATGTCAAGGCCCTCTGAGCGCTCAATATGGCACTCCACTGAAGCTTGCAGCATTTAAAGGCCCCATTTCTTTTTGCAAAGTATTTAATTATACCACTGTGAGATATACAATTACAAAGATGTTCATAAGCTGTTCATATTTGTATTTCATTACAGTGTCTCCAGCACTCCATCCCTCCACCAGTGCCCATTTCCCACCACCAATGTCCTCACTCCCTCCCCTATCCCCCCAGCCCAAGTGCCGGGCGGGGGCAGTTCTTTTATTTCTTTCCCTTCTCTCCCTCTATCTCTTCTCTTTTCCTTCCCTTCCACATTGTGGATTACAGAACATACATTAAAAGGTTGTCATGTGCATCTTTTGAAAAAGGCCATTTTAGTTGAGATCAAGGCAGAATCAGAATCAGTTGCAGACGCAATGCTAGAGATCCTTCAACTCCCAACTGGGAACCTCTTGCCTAAGTTCAGTGAATCATCGCCAGCTGTGGGGTCAAAAAGGACGCGGCCCCAAGAACCCTAATTTCAAACCTAGCAGCTACCAATTTGGATTGGTTTCTCTTTTGTGCTCTTTATATTTGGAAAAAGACAGAGATGGCAGTGATAGTGCTGAGACCTGAGAGCTGAGATAGTTATGGTACAGGCGGTAAGTGTTTGTCTTACAGGCAGGTGACCCCAAGCACCACATATGGTGCGGAAAACAACCTCTGAGCACAGAGCCAGGACTAAGCAGACTAAAAGCAGGCATGGCCCTAAACGAGTCATAACAGGAACAAGAACAGCAGCAAAGGCAGTGAAGTCCTGACTTCATCCAGAGTATTCAGACCTCAAAGTGACTGAGCAGGAAGAGCCCTCCAGAGATTCTCAGCTTCGAGGCTGGCAAGTTGAGGCAGACAGAGCCGGAGCGAGAGGGCACAGGCCCCAAAGTCTCCCGGGTCCTGCTGGGCAGCTCCAGCTCCCCGCCTGCACCAGCAAAGCTGTCCACTCGAAGCTGTCTCTCTCCTACCTCCCGCCCCGAATCATCACTGTCTCCCCACCTGACTCCCTCTGCACTTAACTGTGTGCACTCCCAGCCTTCTCTCCGTGCAGCTGATCAGCTGTCAGAGTCAAAATGCAACTAGCAGGAGTTATCGTGGCAGCACAGAACAGCTCATCCGCGTGGCTTCCTGAGCTGCTCTTCCCCGCCTCAATTCCCGGGACCCAGTAACAACGGCAGGCTTTTGGTTGGGAGAGATAAGAGTCTCCCCATTAGGTAAACAGTTTGTTCGAAAGAAAGACAAAGGGAAGAGAAAAAGCCTGCCTGAAAAGCGGTGAGGACAGACGGGTGTGTGTCACAGGCCTCGTGCTCACTCAGGTGACATGAAACGGCCAGCTTCAAGGCTTCTTGAAAATGAGCTAATCAGAGCACTCCAACCCAGGGGTTAATCCCAGCACTCCAACCCAGGGGCCAATCCCAGAACCCAACCTGCTGGCCAATCCGAGCACTCCAACCCAGGGGCC
>JAJIBD010032861.1:0-16926 GCA_021461705.1 Cryptotis parvus | reverse complement strand
AGAAAGAAAGAAAGAAAGAAAGAAAGAAAAGAAAGAAAGAAAGAAAGAAAGAAAGAAAGAAAGAAAGAAAGAAAGAAAAGAAAGAAAGAAAGAAAGAAAGAAAGAAAGAAAGAAAGAAAGAAAGAAAGAAAAGAAAGAAAGAAAGAAAGAAAGAAAGAAAAGAAAGAAAGAGTTTCTGATTTGGGACTGAAGCAGCAATAGTACAGCAGGGAGGGTATTTGCCTTTCATGCTGCTGACCCAGGTTCAATCCCCAGCATCACATATGGTCCCCCTAAGCACCACTGGGAATAATTCCTGGGTGCAGAGCTAGGAGCATCCCCTGAGCATTGCTGGGTGTGACCCAAAAAAAAAAAATAAAATAAAAGAGCTTCTAACTTTGGGCCAGAGCAATAGTATAACTATAGTATAATAAATAGTAATATATGTTATTATAGCCTATATTATTAATATATTATTATATATATGTACATACGTTATTACATAGACTACTCATATATAATATATGTTATATATAGTACAATAGTACAGATCTCTAGCAACTACATATAGTACAAAGTTTCCCAAGCCCAAGGAATGATTCCTAAGTGAGTAGAGCTGAGAGTGGTCCCAAAATAAAACAAAACAACAAAACTAAGTTGGAGGGTTATGTTTAGGGTTAGACTCCCCCACTCCTCACAAGTCTGGGAGACAATATGGGGTGCAGGAATTGAACCCAGCTCAGTCACGTGCAAGGCAAACACCCCACCCACTAGCACTGCTCGGCCATGGGAAAGGCTTGAAGCCCACTGGGCGCCCATTGATCTTAGCCCCGACACTCCACGGGCCAGTGCCACACGGCTCTCACATTTTATTCGAATGACCTAGAGGAGACCTAGCCTTGAGCTCAACAGTCGGGCCGAGCGATAGTACAGTGGGGGAAGGTGTGACCCAAAAAAAAAAAAAAAAGTCAAGGAGACAAGTTGTACTGTCCAACTCAACATCTTTCTAGGGATCATGAAGCCCTGTAACGCAATTCTTCTGTTTTTTTCATTGCTGAGTGAGTTTTGGATATGCGAAGTTTAGCAATAGGAGCTGAGGTGGGGGAAATCTCCTGGGCCCAGAGCGATAGCACAGCAAGTAGGGCATTTGCCTTGCATGCCACCAACCCGGATTTGATCCCTGGCATATGGTCCCCAGAGCACTGCCAGAAGTAATTCCTGGAGTAATAAAGGCAGGAGGGGTCATTTTGAACTCTCACACCGGCCTGTCTGCATCTCAGGTACCCTACCTCCCTGGGGTGTGCGGCTGGCCGGGCGGGCGCCTGGGGCCGTGGTAGAGCCCCCAGGTCTCGGCAGAAGGTGAAACTACAACCCCCAGAAGTCCGAGCGGAACCGGAAGTAAACGGTCATTTTGAACTCTCACACCGGCCTGACTCCACCTCAGGTAACCTACCTCCCTGGGGTGTGCGGCGGCTGGCGGGCGCCCTGGGGCCTTGGTAGAGCCCCAGGTCTCGGCAGAAGGTGGAACTACAACCCCCCAGAAGTCCGAGCGGAACCGAAGTAAACGGTCATTTTGAACTCTCACACCGGCCTGACTCCACCTGAGGTAACCTACCTCCCTGGGGTGTGCGGCTGGCCGGGCGGGCGCCTGGGGCCGTGGTAGAGCCCCAGGTCTCAGCAGAAGGTGGAACTACAACCCCCAGAAGTCCGAACGGAACCGGAAGTAAACGGTCATTTTGAACTCTCACACCGGCCTGACTCCACCTCAGGTAACCTACCTCCCTGGGGTGTGCAGCTGGCTGGGCGGACGCTAACGCGGCCGCTTATTAATAGAAAAACTAGGAAATTCAACACCATGGGAAGGTAATACCCTCAAGAAAAAAAAGAAACAGTACACCAGAGGAATCTATCCCTGGACACCACAACACCATGGGGAAACAACGCAGATCCCCAGCTCGAAGAACAGATGAAGGAATCGACCCTGAAGACTTAAAAAAAGAATACAGATGTGCATGATCTCTCTGACAGTGAAATCAGAGAAGAAATTGGTAGGATGTTTAAGGAGCTCAACGAAAAAAATTGAGCAGATGTCCAATAAAATACAGGAGAACATAAACGAAGCAGTTGAAAGGGCTGTCAATAAACTACGGGAGGAAATGAGAGCAGAAATGAGAACCATGCAAATAGAAATATCATCGCTTAAAAACTCAGTAGACGAAATGAAAAACACAATCGGGGCTCTGAATAGTAGGATGACAGCAGCGGAAGAGAGAATCAGTGAGACTGAAGATGAGCTGCAGAAAGCACTCAGAGATCTACATAAGATGGAAAAAAGACCGGATAATGGATCAGCAACGAAACAGAGAACAATGGGATGAAGCCAGGCGGAACAACATAAGAATCATAGGAGTCCCAGAGGGACAGGAAAGTAACCCCAAGGAAATTAAAACAGTTAAAAACATCCTGGCTGAAAAGTTCCCCGAAGTTAAAGGACGAAGGCATCCAGATCCAAGAAGCCCGACGCCGCGTACCAGCAAGAAGAGACCCCAATAGAAAGACCCCAAGACACATCCTAGTCAAAGTAATGGATGCCATAGACAGAGACAGAATTCTTCAGGCAGCAAGATCAAAGAAGGAAATTGTATACAAAGGAGCATCCATTCGACTTTCAGCAGACTTCTCAGAAGACACCCTCCAAGCCCGAAGGCAGTGGTGGGATATAGTGAAAAAACTTAATGAAATGAATGCCTCAGCAAGAATTCTTTATCCGGCTAAACTCCCGCTCAGATTTGAAGGACAGATATACAACTTCTTGGATAAACAACAGCTTAGGAACTTTGTAAAATCAAAACCAACCTTAAAAGAAGGACTGAAAGATCTACTATAAGACGAGACATAACCCAAAAGAACAACCAACCTATTCAGAAAGATGGCACAAAATCCCATGACAATAATCTCTCTCAATGTCAATGGTCTAAATGCACCAGTAAAGAGACACAGAGTGGCACAATGGATCAAAAAATTGAATCCGACATTCTGCTGCCTGCAAGAAACACACCTGAACAATCGGAGCAAAGACAGGCTCAAAATAAAAGGCTGGAAAACAATCCTTCATTCAAACAACCCATCCAAAAAGGCTGGGGCAGCCATACTGGTATCTGACAACATAGACTTCAGGCTGAAGAAGGTCAGAAGGGACAGTGAAGGTCACTTCTTAATAGTCAAGGGATGCATATATCAGGAAGAAATCACGCTGTTAAACATATATGCACCCAACGAGGGGCCAGCAAAATACCTAAAACAACTACTAATAGACTTCAAAGAAGACATTGACAGCAACACAATTGTAGTTGGAGACTTCAACACTGCTCTATCAACCCTGGATAGATCAACAAGATTGAAACTTACCAAGGAAATACTGGCCCTTAAAGAAGAGATGGAAGAAAGAGGGCTGGTAGACATATACAGGGCATTTCATCCCCAAAAAGCTGAATACACTTTCTTCTCCAGTGCCCATGGAACATACTCCAAAATAGATCACATGCTGAGCCATAAATCATACCTCCATAAAATCAAGAAGATAGAAATTGTGCCAACTACTTTTTCAGACCATGAGGCACTGAAAATAGAAGTTAATTGTACACAAAAAACGGAGACCAATACCAAGTACCTGGAAACTAAACAGCTCACTGCTGAACAACCAGCAAGTCATAAAAGAAATCAAAGAGGAAATCCAAAGATTCCTGGAAACAAATGAGACTGAAGACACGAATTACCAGAACTTGTGGGATACAGCAAAAGCAGTGTTAAGAGGCAAGTTCATAGCTCTTCAAGCATTCATCAGAAAAGAAGAAAAGGCCATCATAAACAGTCTGACTTCACAACTTAAGATCTTAGAGAGTGATCAACAAAAAGGAGCCCAACCCAAGCAGAAAGAAAGAAATAATAAAACTTAGAGCAGAAATCAATGAGATGGAATGTCAAAAAACAATCCAGAAGATCAACGAAACCAAAAGCTGGTTCTTTGAAAAAATAAACAAGATTGACAAACCACTTGCAAGACTTGTAAGAAAAGGAAAAGAGAGAACCCAAATAAATAGAATCAGAAATGAAAACGGGGACATCACAACAGAAACCACAGAAATTCAAAAGATCATCAGAGATTACTATGAGAGCCTGTACGCCACAAAACAAGAAAACCTAGAAGAAATGGACAAATTCCTGAATTCCTATAGCTTCCCAAGTCTGCAACAAGAAGATTTGGAATACCTCAACAAACCTATCTCCATCGAGGAAATAGAATCGGTAATCAAAAAGTCTCCCCAAACACAAAAGCCCAGGTCCAGATGGATTCACCAGTGAATTCTACAAAACCTTTAAAGAGGACCTACTCCCAATTCTTTTTTAAGCTCTTCCGGCAAATTGAAGAAACAGAAACATCTCCCAAATAGCTTTTTACGAGGCACATATCACCCTGATACCCAAAGCAGACAAAGATGCCACAAAAAAAGGAAAACTACAGACCAATCTCCCTGATGAATACAGATGCTAAGATCTTCAACAAAATACTAGCAAATAGAATCCAAAGAGTCATCAAAAAGATTATACACCATGACCAAGTGGGATTCATCCCGGGAATGCAAGGATGGTTCAACATCCGCAAGTCAATCAACATAATACATCATATCAACAAAAAAAAAATAAAAACCATATGATCATATCAATAGATGCAGAGAAGGCATTTGACAAGATTCAACACCCGTTCATGATGAAAGCTCTCCGTAAAATGGGGATTGAAGGAACCTTCCTCAAGATAATCCAGGCCATCTACTACAAGCCCACAGCGAGCATCATTCTCAATGGGGAAAAACTGAAAGCCTTCCCCTTAAGATCAGGGACAAGACAAGGCTGCCCACTCTCACCACTTCTATTCAATATAGTACTGGAAGTACTTGCCATAGCAATCAGGGAAGAAAAAGACATTAAGGGCATCCAGATAGGAAGGGAAGAAGCCAAGTTATCACTATTTGCAGATGACATGATATTATACCTGGAAAACCCGAAACTCTCTACCAAGAGGCTCCTAGAAATAATACATTCCTATAGCAGAGTAGCAGGGTACAAAATCAATACCCAAAAGTCAATGGCCTTCCTATATGCAAACAGCGAAAGAGAAGAAAAGGGACATTAAAGAAACTATCCCATTCACAATTGCGCCGCAGAAAATCAAATACCTAGGAATCAGTTTGACAAAGAATGTAAAGGATCTCTACAAAGAAAACTACAAAACGTTACTTCAGGAAATAAAAGAAGACCTGAGGAAATGGAGACATATTCCCTGCTCATGGATCGGAAGGATTAACATTATCAAAATGGTAATACTCCCTAGAGCTTTATACAGATTCAATGCGGTCCCTATAAAGATACCCATGATGTTCTTCAAAAGAAATTGAACAAACACTCCTGAAATTTGTATGGAATAATAAAACTCCACGAATAGCTAAAGCAATCCTTGGGAAAAAAGAAGATGGGAGGTATCACTTTCCCCCAACCTCAAGCTTCTACTACAGAGCAGTTGTAATTAAGACAGTGTGGTATTGGTATAGAGACAGACCTGTAGACCTATGGAATAGAACTGAGTATCCTGAAACACATTCTCAAATATACAACCACTTAATCTTCGATAAAGGAGCAAAAAATATTAAGTGGAGCAAAGAAAGCCTCTTCAACAAATGGTGCTGGGAAAACTGGGCAGCTACATGTAAAAAATGAACTTAGACCTCCTTCTAACGCCATGCACAAAAGTCAGATCAAAATGGAGTCTAGATCTCAACATCAGACATGAATCTATAAGGTACATCGAAGAAAACATAGGAGAAACGCTCTACGACATCGAAAACAAAAAGTATCTTTTAAAGATGACACACCACTGACCAAGCAAATGGAAGCAAAGATAAACAAATGGGATTATATAAAACTAAAAAGCTTCTGCACCTCAAAAGAAACGGTGACCAAGATACAAAGACAATCCACAGAGTGGGAAAGGATATTCACCCAATACCCATCTGACAAGGGGTTAATATCCAGGATATATCAGGCACTGGTAGCACTCCACAAGAAAAAACAGCCAACCCCATCAAAAAATGGGGGAGAAGAAATGAACAGAAGCTTCCCAAAAAAGAGGAAATTCGAATGGCCAAAAGGCATATGAAAAAGTGTTCTTCATCTTTAATCATCAGGGAGATGCAAATCAAAACAACAATGAGGTACCATCTCACACCACAGAGACTGGCACACATCCAAAACAGCAAGAACAACCGGTGCTGGCGCGGATGTGGGGAAAAAGGGACTCTGATCCACTGTTGGTGGGAGTGCCGACTGGTCCAGCCCTTTTGGAAAACAATATGGGCATTCCTCCGAAAACTAGATATTGAGCTCCCATTTGATCCAGCAATAGCACTCCTGGGAGTATACCCTAGAGACCGAAAAACACATAGCAGAAACACTATCTGTACTTCTTTATTCATCTCTGCGCTATTCACAATAGCTAGAATCTGGAAACAACCTAAATGCCCGAGAACAGAGGACTGGCTAAAGAAACTGTGGTTCATCTACACTATGGAATACTATGCGGCTGTCAGAAAAGATGACATTATGAAATTTACCTGCAAATGGAGGGACATGGAGACTATCATGCTGAGTGAAATTAGTCAGAAGGAAAAGGACAGATATAGAATGACTGCATTCATTAATAGGACATAAATAGATACCAGTGTTTTACTAAATGTGGGAAATGGTAATGGCAGATTAAGACTCACCATTGAATATACACAAAGAGACTTAAGTGATAAACTCTAAATACCTGCAGGGCTAGCCACAATGTGTAAAATAAGAGGGAGAGAGATGCAGAGACAGAGAGAGAGACAGAGAGAGAAAGAGAGGAAAACTGGGGTACCTGCTATTAAGGCAGCATGGGGGGGGGGGAGGAGGGGTGGGGTACATTGGTGGTGGAAATGGGGCACTGGTGGAGGGATGGGTGCTGGTATACTGTATTACCAAGAACCAATTATGATCACCTTTGTAATTGTATGTTTCACTGTGGTATAATAAAAAAATTATAAAAAAAAAAAAAAATAAAAAAAATAAAGGCAGGAGTTCAGAGCCAGGGGTAAATCCTGGGCTACAGGGAGGCCCAAAAAGAACAAAAAAAAAAAAAAAAAAGAATCAGTGAAGTCAGTGCTGAAGGGTGTTAGGCACATGAGACTTGCTGCCATCTTTGTCCCTACTCCATCTCTCAGTGACATTATGCTGTCTGGTCACGCCAGATCACCTTTGTGAGAAGACTGACATTTCAGAAGTTGGTACTGGGGTCAGTGAGGCAGTACAGGAAGTAAGGTTTGCATGAAGCCAACCTGATTCAATCCCCAGCACTCCCCATATGGTTCCCAGAGCACTGCCAGGATTAATAGCGAGCAAAGCCAGGAGTAGCCATGGGGAGTGGTGATGTGCGTACACAACAAAAACAACGGTCAGCACAGTCACTGCCAGCGCTTGCTTCACAACTACTCCCACCACAGGCCTTCCTGCCCCTCGAGGAAGTAGTCTGGGATTCTGACATCAAGTTTTTGAATGACCCACATTGACAAAAGCGGAGTGACAGATACAATATTAATAAAGGACCGCTTCGGGTATGGGAGTATAAGCTTGTCTTTAAAAATTCATCTTCGGGTTCAATCAGATGAGCTGGAGACCTGGACCACAGTGTTGAGAGATTCTATGAGGAAATCACCACTCAGGCCAGATGATAGGGCTGAGGGGTAGAGTCCCTGGGGACAACCAACTAGGGACATCTCTTGCTTAGTTGTGTCCCCCGCCCACATTGGATCTGGTGGTGGCCGGATCACCACAAGGAAACGGTTGTGTCTGATTTCAGAGGCTAGGACAGAAAAGATACTGTTGAGCTTCTATTTCTCTCAGATATCGCCAGCTATTGTTTGGGCTTGTTTTTATTTATATTTTTGAGGAATTGTTTATTAATCCATAGCTGTACTCTAACCTGGCAGAGTAAATATAGTAAAAAGGAATTAGGGATGCAAGATACAATAATAAGTGACTACTAATCAGCTTCTACACATTTATTAACATTTTATTTTTGTTCTTGGTTCTTGTTTTGTTTTGGGGCTACACCAGGTGGCGTACATGAATTACTCTTGGCAGTGCTGGGGATCATATGGGATGCTGAGGATTGAATTGGATTGGCAGCAAGGCAACTGCCCTCCCAGCTATACTATCTTCTGGCCCCAATTACTAAAGTTTGGGTGATTTGCACATTGTATTTGTTTTAGACTTACAGTGTCTTTCATGGGGCAGAGCATGTTTGGGCCACACTCAGCAATGCTCAAGTCTTCCCTCCTGGCTCTGGGCTCAGAGATTACTCCTGAGGGGCTCCGGGGTACCACATGGGTTCTGAGAAACCTGGAGCCAGGTTGGGGGCTACGTGCAAGACAAGTCCTGGTCTCTCCAGGCCCAGGACTCCAGTTTCATGCTTCTTCAAAAACATCTGAATCAGGGGCCGGAGAGATAGCCAGTGGGTAGGGCGTTTGCCTTGCACGTGGGCGCAGTGCTGACCCGGTTCGATCCCCCAGCATCCCATATGGTTCCCTTGAGCACCTCCAGGAGTAATTCCTGGAGTGCAGAGCCAGGAGTAACCCCTTGAGCATGCCGGTGTGACCCAAAAAAGCAAAAAAAAATCTGAATCTACATTTCAAACAGCAGAAGGACCAATGTGCCCCTTACTACAGTCCTGGGGTCCCTCTCCCCCGCAATTTGTCATCATCTCATCCTGACCTTCTGATAATTCAGTTGTGTGTCCAGAGTCTTTGGATTTATACTTTCCGCTGGGCTTGTCTATAAACCACATAAAAATGAAATTGCCCAGTACTATATCTTTTTCTGTTGATTTTGTCAACAGAAAATCAACAGAATGTCTTAACTTAACCCTCCAGCTCTGTCCATGCTGATGAAAAAGGTTTTAGTTCTTCTTCACTTCAAACTGTTTTTTTCTCTCTGGATCGCTTTTTTCTGAGGAAACCAGCAGTCAGCACGTGAGACGCTAAGCAGTCCTTGAACGAGCCGCACCTCAGGAGTGAATCGACTCTCCATCAGCAGGCAAGAGATTGAGCCACATGGTGAGGTCACTGATTCGTCAAGCCTTAGAAGATGACTGCCCCCACTACCACACCACACCTTGACTGTATCCCCATAAGACACTTCCAAGTTACAACTACCTGAGCTGCTCCTAATTTCCTGACTCATAGGTACTTGATGAGAGAATCACTGTTACCCTTGACTTAAAGCAAGTAGATAGTGGGTGCTTTGTTATGCAGCAAGAGAGAAATAGGACTTTCTATGTGTCTAACCTTAAACTGTTTGTTACACAACAATAAGACTGTTTATTACCAGTACTATTAGATTTTTTTTAAATGGGGCAGAGCAGAGAATTCAAATGGACCTGGAGGTACTAGGGCTTCTCCCTGGCTCTGCTTAGGGATCACTCCAGATGTGCTTGGAAACCATACAGGGCGCTGAGGAATTGGATCAGACTGGCGGTGTGCAAGCTTGCGCTATGTATTATAGCTATCTCTTGAGCTTTGGCAAGTTCCTAATCTTTTAGTTTCTCCTCAATGAAAAGATTAATTTAACAGTTTCCATTTCGGAATAATATTTTACACCATTAATTACGATAATAGATATATTTTAATTATTATGGTTGTGAGGGGACCATGACGTGTGCTGGTCAAACATCCAGTATGTGAGGATTGAACCCACAAGCTCCCAAGAGCAAGTGTCTGGCACTACCACAAATTACACCTTCAGCCTCAGAAGTGAGTATGTGAAAGAGTAAGACAGGTGGGGCCAGAGAGTAGTAAGCGGAAAGTAACTTGCTTTGCAGGAAGCCCACCTGGGTTCACCTGCATCCCATATAGTCCCCAGAGCCCACCAGGAGTATTCCTGAGTGCAGAGCCAGGAGTAACCCTGGGTACTACCAGGTGCGGCCCCAAAACACAAAAAAAAGGGGAATCATCCCACATAGCAAAACAGGACCACAGTACCTGTCATCCTTGATCATTTGCTGTGATGTTTTTGCCTGTTTCTGTGTTGCAAACCATAATGCCCAAAAAAAGAAAGAGAGAGAGAGGGAAAGAAAAGAGAGAGAAGTAGAGAGGGAAGAGGGAAAGCTAGCGAGTAGACAGTCTGCCATAGAAGTAGGCTAGGGGCAGAAAGGGAAACTGGGGACATTGGTGGTGGGAAGGAACAGGGGTAAGGGAACATCGTATAACTGAAGCCCAAGTATGAACAACCCTTTAACTGTGTATCTCACGCTGATTCAATTATAAAAACACATATTAAAATTAATTTAATTTTTGAAGTTTACTTGCTTACTTTTCCCTTTTCCCTTTGTTGTGTGGTTGTGATAAGGGAGAAACTGGGAGTCTTACACTTTAGCTGCAGGACTCACGTATGTTTACCAGTTCTGGGCCAGAGGGCACCCACTTGTTGTGGCTATGGGATCAGAGTGGCAGAGCTTGTGGAGGGGAGTGGGCAGGATCCAACTCTCAGCCTCACATCTGCAAGGTGGCAGCACCGTCTGAGCTACTTCCCCTGGTGCCTTCATGTTCGCACATTTGCATGTTCTATTTTTGTCAAAACCACTACTAACACAATAATCCAGCCAGTCAAAATACTTCACAAACCTGATACAATCCTGGACTGATTTTATTTTACTATACATCCAATCAATCATGATGTTCTGATGACTGATCTGCTCTTTTTTTTATCCTTTCCACTTCCTTCATTTAGGCTCCCATCAACTCCCCATCTAAACTTATGAGATTTCCTAAATTATCTCCTGCCTCTGGTCTTATTCCCTTTTCAAAATTTGTTTTTGGGACAATAGCCACTTCTGTCTACAGTACCCCATAGTATAATGCCAGATCTGGTGAAACTCTTCACTAGTTTGACAGCTACATTAAGTCCTGATGCCTTACCAAGACCTTCTTCTCAGAAACTGTCTCTGGCTGGAATCTCCCTCTCTGTTTTAGGGCCACTCCGTGGCTATGCCCAGCAATGTTCTGGGGGATACACCCAGATCTTGTGGGGTGGTTACTCCCAGTGATAGGGAGACGCATGCAGTGTCTCCATGATTAAAGTTGGGGCTCTTCATTGAATATAGGAAAAAAGAGATGCATGATAATCTCTAAATGTATGTATTGCAATCCACAATGTGTAAGAGAAGAAAGAACTTGGCATAGAGGCAGGCTTAGGGGAGGGGGAGGGAAGGGGGACATTGGTGGTGGAAAATGGGCACTGGTGGAGGGATGGGTGCTGGAGCACTGTATGACGGAAACTCCAAACAATGAACATCTTTGTAATTGTATATCACATGGCGCAGTAATAAAATATTAAAAAAATAAGCAAAAAAAAATAAAAATATACTTTCATGTAAAAAAAAGTTGGGGCTTTGAATACAAAGTTTGTGCTTCAGCCCTTGAGTTGCTCTCCACCCCGCCTCCTTTCTTTAATATTCAGGATCCAGAGGCTGGAGTGTTCGTGACAGCAGGTGGGTGCTTTCCTTGCACACGGCCAACCTGGGTTCCATCACTGCATAGGATTGAACTCTTGAGCTGCACCAGGAGCTCTTGTGCCCAGAGCCTGGAGTAGCCCTAAGTGCTGACGGTATGGCTCAAAAATAAATTTCGACCCAAAAAAAGTCCAAGCGTTAACTCTCTTTTGTTGCATTTACTGGCTCTCTGTGACAGTGTTTCTTTCCTTCTTCTTCTTATATTAGTTCACAGCTGGTGGTACCTAGGGGCTACCCCCCAGCTCAGTGTTCAAGTCACTCCTAGCAGTGCTGCGGGACCATGCGGTGCTAGGTTTGAGCCCGGGGCTCCCTGCAGGCATCTGTGCCTCAGACCTCGTACTCTCTGTCCAGCCCCAAGCGTGGCTTCTGAGCTCTTCAGGGATTCTTACTTTTTTTTCCCCCTTCTTTGTACTTTTGCTGTGTGGACCAGGATTGAGCAGTTGCTTTCTGAGCCTCCGCGTCTCTTGTCACTGAGTCATGTGTTCAGTTCCCACCACAGGAAAAATGATTTCTGATGCTTGCAGGTGAGTTGAGGCTGCGGTGATGCAGAAATGGGGACAGAGATTATTGTGTTGGCGCATAGTTCCCAGGTTCTCAATATGGTCATGAAAATATTGAGTAAAAGATCCAGTGTTGGAAATGGAAAACGTTTATTGAAAGCAGAAGGGAAGGGAAAGAAACTTCCTGGAGCCGTAGAGTAAACTTTGTATTCAACTTAGTATTTAAATTTAGTATTCAACTAAGTGTTTTGTTTTTTGTTTGGTTTTTTTTTTTTAATTTAATTTTATTTTATTATTTCCCAAATATTATTAGCACCATTTTAGACATACAATTGAAAGATGTTCATGTACAGTTTTAGTTCTACAGTGTTCCAACACCCATCCCTCCACCTAAACCCATCTCCCATCACCAATGCCCCCCACCTCCCTCCGTCCCACACCTCAACTACTTGGCGGTTCCGTATGTCATTTCATTTCTCTTTGTTTGGTTTACTTTTTAATCCACACCCTGCTGTACTCAGGAATTCCTCCTGGCTCTGTGCTCATTCCTTTTTTTTTGGGGGAGGGGGTTGCTCCCAGCATTTCTCAGGTTACTCCTGGTTCTGCACTTAGAAATCACTCCTGGAAGTGCTGGGACCATAGAGATGCGGGGGATCGAACGCTGGTTGGCGGCATGTAAAACGCAAATGGTTTCCCGCTGTGCTATCGCTTCTGGCCCCTCTGTGCTCATTCCTGGTGGACTCCATTAGGTGTGCTAGGGGGCAGTGAATCCACATCAAAGTCAAACGCATGCAAGGTAAGCGCCCTACCCACCGTACTATCACTTTGCACACCCCTGTCGCACCTAACTCCCAATGGTTTAGTTTTTCAGGAAAAATTTGTAATGTAGAAACACTGAAAAAATCGAAAGCAGAAATTGAAGATTCTGATAAATTCTTCCTGTCAAGAAAACAAAAAAAAAGATTCTGGCCAAATGAAGGATTATGCTCTAGCAAAAGCTGCAAATCCATTTTCTTGCTTGTCTTTGTGGTTCTGTAGATGCCAAGAAAATCACTTACTGTTAGAGAGGATGATGCAAGGTGGCTGAATACAGTTTCTGCAACATGAACTCATTTATAATACTTGAGTCCATGCACATATACACCTCTCAGTCCATTTGCAGGGGTCATACCAGTCTAACAGCCTGCAGGGACCAGGATGCTACTGTTTCTATTAGCAACTTAGATGGACAGTAAAAAGGAAACTAAGCGTGCGTGTTGAAGCGTTGTCCTGAGAGAGAATGGCTTAAAAAGCTCATCTGGGGGCCGAGCCATAGCCCAGCCGGTAGGGCGTTTCGCCTTGCACCGCAGCGAGCCGGCGCCCGGCCTGGGGCTTCGATCCCGGCATCCCATATGGTCCCCTGAGCACCGCCGGAGTAATTCCTGAGTGCAGAGCCAGGAGTAACCCCTGAGCACGCCAGGTGTGACCCAAAAAAGCAAAATAAATAAATAAAGGAGAGAGAGATAGATGATAGATAGATAGATGAGATAGATAGATAGATAGATAGATAGGATAGATAGATAGATAGATAGATAGATAGATAGATAGATAGATAGATAGATAGATAGATAGATAGATAGACAGATAGATAGATATAAAAGCAAAAAAAATAAATAAAAAGCACATCTGAGGATGCAAAAGGCCAAAGTTTGATCTTGACATCATATGGTCCCTGAGCACCAGTGGGCTGACCCTGGTTCTTAGCACTACTAGGACTGAACACTGTCATGTTGCTGGTTCAAGCATGGAACCATCTATCCCACTCTAGTCTGACCTAGTTTCACTAGGAGCATCTTACAAGCCATCCCAAAAACTAAATGGGAAAGTAATGACTTTTCATGACATTCAGCTGTAAAGTTTCAGAGCCTGGGGGCCAGAGGCACAGAACAGTGGGTAGGTGGTTGCCTTGCATGTGGCCAACCTGGGTCTAATCTCTGACAATCCATAAGGGTCCCCAAAGCCTACCAGAAGTAATTCTAAGCACAGAGCCAGGAGTAAGCTCTGAACACTGCAGGTTGGGATTCGTGAAACAAACAAGTTTAAAAGTCTGTATTTATTAACTCTGAATTTAGTAGCTTATTATTTAATTTAAATAGTTTAAAGTATTTTCTAAAAAGTACATTTTGCCTCAGTTTACCCCTCCATCTCTTGATCAGATACCCAGGACCTCAATCAAGCAGAGCACACACTCCACACCCCACACACTGGAGATCCCGGCCCTCCAAAATTGTTGCCTGTTTGTTTTTAGCGCCTGTGGGCTTTCTTAGCCTCCCGGCTCTGCACCTGACTGCTTCTACAGGGCTTGGGGACCATATGGGTACCAGGGATTGAACCCAGGCTTCAGCCATGTGCAAAGCAAGCCCCTACCTATTGTAAAAATTACTAAAAGCAGTCCCTTCAACACTTTCGAAAACATAAACTAAATTCACGGCAGCTGGAGCCATAGAAGCACAGCGGGTCGGGCATTTGCCTTGCATGCTGCTGACCCGGTTTGATCCTCTGGAGATCCCATGGGGTGGTCCCCAAGCACCGCCAGGAGTAATTCCTGAGCAAAGAAAAGCAAGGAGTAACCCTGTTAATTAAGCTGGGTGATACCAAAAAGAAAAACCCTAGCTGGTGGTCATTTCCTTTAATTTCATATCTTCATTTAAAATTTTAAATTTATGGGCCGAGCGATAGCCTAGCGTGGTAGGGCGTTGTTTGCATCGTACGCTGCCTTATGCCGCCCGGGTTCAACCTCGTATTCCATATGGTTCCTCGAGCACCGCCAGAGTAATTCCTGAGTGCAGAGCTAGGAGAAACTCCCTGAGCATTGCTGGTGTGACCCAAAAAAGCAAAAATAAATAAATAAATAAAATTTTGAATTTAGAACACATGAATAAATTACCTTTTTAATTTGCAGTCCCTCAGATAATTATTACCTTAGAGGACAAATTATGTGACAGTCTTTTTTTCTAACAACACAGTAATAAGTCAGGAATAATCGTAATCATTTATGAATCACATATTTGATTTTTTCACCCTAAATTTGATTGACCCATTACCTGAATAGTCAGGTACAATTCTAATTTTCATAGGCATCTCACTTTCTAGTTAAAATCATGACTTTACAAAAAGTCATGCTTATTTGTGTATGTGTGTGGGGAGAACAGCCCTGCCATGTGATACGTGGGGAGTGGGAACTGCTCTCAACTGACCAGGATCTGAAGGGTCACATAGCCTCAGGAGCTGCTACTGCTGGAGTACCCTCTGGGCTCCTCTCACACTGTTAGGAAAGGATCAGATCTGGAGCACACCAGTTCGTGCCCCTCACTTCTGATGCTAGTTCCCTGGCCCCTACTTTCTGTGCTTTTTGTTACAATGCGGCATTGTTAAGGTAGAAATAAATATAGTAAACATATCCCATCTATCATATATGTGAATATATTATAGCGTGCTCCATACACATATATTACTACCACCGTATATATTAAAGTTATGATAGATAGAGATACATCTTAATCTTGGTTGTTGTTTGTTTTTCAATTTTAGGCCACTTTGGCTGTGTGCTCAAGGTTTGCCTCTCCTGACTCTTCATGCAGAAATTACTCCTGGAGCTCAGATAAGGGATGTCAGGTATCAAAATTGGGTGGGTTGCATGCAAGGCAAATGCCTTACCTGATGTCCTATCGCCCGCCGTGCCCTTTAATCTTCCTGGAATAAAAGCATTTATCATTGGAAACTATTCTCTCAAAAGAACAGGGCCTGTGGACTTCAGCTTGAATTTTTCTAGATTTCAACCAAATAGAGAGTTACCTCTGGCTTACTCTTTTGCTTTGTTTGCAAGACCCAAACGGCCATGCTACTTTTTAGCTTGATTTTGTTTATTTTATGCCACACCTGTTGATGCTCAGGGGTTACCCTGGTTCTACTTTTAACTTGAACCCTAAGCCTTTCTTGACATACTTTAAGTAAAAACATTCTGGGCTGAGAGACAATACAATAGGTAGGGCAATTTCTGTTTTGCACGTGTCCAACTTGGGTTTGATCCCCACCATCACATGGGCTCCTCCTGAGCTTTCCAGGTGACTGAAACCTGAGAGCAGAGCAAGTGTAAGCTCCTGAGCACTGCAGGTCTGGCCCCTAGCCAACACCTTCAAACCCCCCAGCAAAAAAATTCTTTATCCTGGAATAAATTGTTAGCAGCATATGGGAAAAGAGAAGAGATAACAAACACTCCATTACATTCTAAGTCAGAATTCTCTCTCTCCCCTCATTTCCAGAGCCATGCATGGGGATGCGCTTTGGAGTCCGTGCAGTGCTGCTACTCCAACCTGTGGGTGAGTTGCTTCTGCATGCACAGTTTGTGCTCCATTCTTTTCGGCACTATCTCCCTGGTCCAAGTCAGATCTTCTGGACGATTGACGCACGTTTGTTTTTCCAGCTTCTTTCTCTCTCTCTGTTTCATTCATTAGCAGTTGGCGCTTTTTGCTGCTTTAAGGAAAGTCTCGTTCTTCCTGAGCCAACACTGGAGCAACTTTCTTCTGTTTGTGTTTTTGCATGAAGTTTTTTATTTCCCTATGGTAATCGGATGCTATAAATGATCTATTTTCCGGTGAATTCTAAACTCTTTTATCTCTGCCACTTACAGCCCTTCTAGTGTCACGATGAATTTCTGCTCTGAAAATATCTTTCCTGGCATTCCAAGTGTCTGTGCACAGGAAGGGAAATGTGGCTGTTTGGATTTAGCCAGTCATCTTAATCCCACTACATCTGCAGGCAAGCTTT